>OW121741.1:31110846-31131262 GCA_933228675.1 Stomorhina lunata | reverse complement strand
AAATTTTTAAAAAATTTCCTATAAAGATAAGAAATTTTAGAAAAATTTCCTATAAAAATAAAAAATTTTTAAAAAATTTCCTATAAAAATAAGAAATTTTTGAAAAATTTTCTATGAAAATAAGAAATTTTTGAAAAATTTCCTATAAAAATAAGACATTTTTAAAAAATTTCCTATAAAAATAAGAAATTTTTAAAAACTTCCTATAAAAATAAGAAATTTTTATAAAAAATTCCTATAAAGATAAGAATTTTTTAAAAAAGTTCCTATAAAAATAAGAAATTTTTAAAAATTTCATATAAAAATAAGAAATTTTTAAAAAATTTCCTATAAAAATAAGAAATTTTTAAAAAATTTCCTATAAAAATAAGAAATTTTTAAAAAATGTCCTATAAAAATCAGAAATTTTTAAAAAATGTCCTATAAAATTAAGAAATTTAAAAAAAAATTCCTATAAAAATAAGAAATTTTTAAAAAAATTCCTATAAAAATAAGAAATTATTAAAAAATTTCCTATAAAAATAAGAAATTATTAAAAAATTTCCAATAAAAATAAGAAATTTTTAAAAAATTTCCAATAAAAGTAAGAAATTTTTAAAATAAATAAAAATAAGAATTGTTTGAAAAATTGTCTATAAAAATAAGAAATTTTTAAAAATTTCCTATAAAAATAAGAAATTTTTAAAAAATTTTCTATAAAAATATGAAATTTTAGAAAAATTTCCTATAAAAATAAGAAATTTTTAAATAATTTCCAATAAAAGTAAGAAATTTTTAAAAAATTTCCATTAAACATAAGACATTTTTTAAAAATTTCCTATAAAAATAAGAAATTTTTAAAAAATTTCTTATAAATATAAGAAATTTTTAAAAAATTTCCTATAAAAACAAGAAATTTTAAAAAAAATTCCTATCAAAATAAGAAATTTTTAAAAAATTTTTCTTTTAAAAATATGAAAATTTTGAAAAATTTTCTATGAAAATAAGAAATTTTTGAAAAATTTCCTTTAAAAACAAGAAGGTTTTTAAAAATTTCATATAAAAATAAGATATTTAAGAAAAATTTCCTGTTAAAATCAGTAATTTTTAAAAAAATTCCTATAAAAAAGGAAATTTTTGAAAAATTTCTTACAAAAATAAGAAAATTTTGAAAAATTTCCTATAAAAATAATAAATTTTTGAAATATTTTCCTTTTTTTCAAAAATTTCTTATTTTTATAGGAAATTTTTCAAAAATTTCTTATTTTTGTGGGAAATCTTTTAAAAAACTTCTATTTTTTTTTGGAAATTTTTCAAAAATTTCTTGTTCTTAAAGGAAATTTTTCAAAAATTTCTTATTTTTATAGGAAATTTTTCAAAAGTTTCTTATTTTTATAGGAAATATTTTAAAAAATTTCTTATTTTTTAGGAAATTTTTCAAAAATTTCTTATTTTTAAAGAAAATTATTCAAAAATTTCTTCTTTTTATAGGAAATTTTTCAAAAATTTCTTATTTTTATAGGAAAATTTTCCTATTTTTATAGGAAATTTTTCAAAAACTTCTTAATTTAATAGCAAATATTTCCAAAATTTCTTATTTTTATAGAAAATTTTTCAAAAATTTCTTATTTTTATAGGAAATTTTTCAAAAATTTCTTATTTTTGTAGGATTTTTTTTAATTTCTTATTTTTGTAGGAAATTTTTCAAAATTTCTTATTTTTATAGGAAATTTTTCAAAAATTTCTTATTTTTATAGAAAATTTTTCAAAAATTTCTTATTTTTATAGGAAATTTTTCAAAAAGATTTTTTTTATAGGAAATTTTTAAAAAATTTTAATTTTTATTGGAAATTTTTTAAAATTTGTTATTTTTATAGGAAATTTTTCAAAAATTTCTTATTTTTATAGGAAATTTTTCAAAAATTTCTTATTTTTATAGGAAATTTTTCAAAAATTTCTTATTTTTATAGGAAATTTTTCAAAAATTTCTTATTTTTATAGGAAATTTTTCAAAAATTTCTTATTTTGATAGGAAATTTTTCAAAAATTTCTTATTTTGATAGGAAATTTTTCAAAAATTTCTTATTTTTTATAGGAAATTTTTCAAAAATTTCTTATTTTTTATAGGAAATTTTTCAAAAATTTCTTATTTTTATAGGAAAATTTTCAAAAATTTCTTATTTTTATAGGAAATTTTTCAAAAATTTCTTTTATTTTATAGGATTTTTTTTTTAATTTTATAATTTTACAGAAAATTTTTTTAAAAATTGCTCATTTTTATAGGAAACTTTTCAAAAATTTCTTATAATTTTTTTTTTTTATAAATTTCTTAATGTAAAATTCCCTAAAGAAATAAGAAATTTTTTAAACATTCATATTAAAATAAGAAATTTTTGAAAAATTGTTTAAAAAATTTCCTATAAAAATCAGAAATTTAAAAAAAAAATTCTTTACAAATATGAAATTTTTAAAAATTTTCTATAAAAATGAGAAATTTTCTACAAAAATAAGAAGTTTTTGAAAAATTTCCTACAAAAATAACAAATTTTTCCTAGAAAAATTAGAAATTTTTTTAAAAATATCTTTTTAAAAATAACAATTTTTTTCTGCAAATGTCGTACGACTTCAGTTGGGTAAATAGAAAATATTATATGTATGTAGGGTATCAAAAAGTCGTCCTTGAACAACTCTAATACTTTCTTACTTAATACTCTTAAGCTTTAAAATTCCCACTGATTGCTTTTTATAATCCCTATATAACAAATCTTTTTCAATCTAAATAAATACCCGATAATCCCCCTAACATTGGCATTGCATTTTATCGGTGCAATTGTTGACAGGAACTAAATCGTTTTTATTAAGTGCTAATAACAAATTTGTGAATTCGAAACGATTTTGATTAGATTGTTGAAATTTTATTGTTCAAAAGAATTACAGAACTAACAAAAACCCAATCAAATGTGGCTTTAATTATGACCATTATAAAAATATAAACTTTTATTAAACAATTAAATGTGCTATACACAATTAATTGTTTAATATTACTTTTATTCTAGTTAATTAAATTTGTTGTTTTCAATTTCTGTGAAATGGTCAATAAGCAGAAAATTACGGAATAAAAAAGTTATTTTAAAGCTAGAATAGCACTTACGTATGTATATGTTTATTATTCGAAATAATGTCAGGAGAATTTGTATGAAAAAAAAAAAAAATTCAAAAATACCTTTGGAATAGGATATGCATATTTATGCAAACGGAATATATTTGTGAAGTTAGCTTTAAATATATAGATACATAAACCTGTGGTCCGGAAGGTGGCGATTGCCACCATAGGCTACAATACTAGAGGAAAGGTAAGCTCTATTAAAATATGATACTAAATATGTACTAAAAATCATCTAAAAGCATTTTACTTATACATATTTAAGATCGAGATTTATTTAAATCCGTTTTATTTACTATATTTTAGTTGCAGCACCCACGGATTACCTCATGTACTACAAATAGTGCCTAAAGTAGACAGATCTTGCCAAAATTGTGGCATTCATAAATGCTAAGGGACTTAGTCTGCTTACCCTTCAACTAAGCCTACCTACTTATCAAACTGTCTGACTTCCTATGAATATAACATTTGGCCCTTTTGGAGCCACTACTCGGAACTGTATGAATTTTTCATTAGTTAATTTGTAAATATTTATATTTGGAGTTGAGTGTCCGTGTATTTTAATATATTTTTTTAACACCTTAATATGCATCTAGTGGAGGTATTTATATATTCATATACATTATGCTCTTTTTACCATGTAAATAATAAATATACATAAATATTATATGGTAAGTTCACACAAATACACAGATACTTAAATATGACACTTTCATATTTGTAAATATTGGGTTAAGGGAGAAGTAAATTCGGTTTTAGTAGCTATAGGTTATAAAAAACCAGGGTAGGGTGTAACAAACCAGGGTATTAGGTTGAAATCGATTGGGATTGTAATGGGATGCATATGTTGCCTGGTGTCTTTAGCTACCAGATAAGAACTGTATCCAATTCCTATTCTAACCTAATCGTGGTAACTGATCCTGGTAACCTGAGCAACCAAGTTGAAAATGCGGTAAGCAACCCTTCTTTCTAGGCACTTATGACCCCATCGACTTATAATGTTTTAAGCATGGAAATAAATAAAATTACAGATTGTACTACCCCAGCGGTTGTCATGCAAGAAATCCTCCTACTACGGCAGCTAGCACAAGGATCAAGGATGGAGATGACTAATCTATGCGAGAACATTCTGATGAATGAAACCAATTCTATCCAAAAATATCGGACTATAAAACCTGATATAGGCGTGAAGGAAAGCTAGAAGTTTGCGATGTGAAACGTACACACGTTATACGGAAGTGGAAGAAATCTCCCTACTACGGCAGGTGGCACAAGGATTTTGGAGATGTCTAATCTATGCAAGAACATTCTGATTAATGAAACCAATTCTATCCAAAAATATCGGACAATAAAACCTGATATAGGCATGAAGGAAAGCTAGAAGTTTGCGACGTGAAACGTACACACGTTATACGGAAGTTGAAGAAATCCCCCTACTACGGCAGGTGGCACAAGGATTTTGGAGATGTCTAATCTATGCAAGAACATTCTGATGAATGAAACCAATTCTATCCAAAAATATCGGACTATAAAACCTGATATAGGCATGAAGGAAAGCTAGAAGTTTGCGACGTGAAACGTACACACGTTATACGGAAGTGGAAGAAATCCCCCTACTACGGCAGGTGGCACAAGGATTTTGGAGATGTCTAATCTATGCAAGAACATTCTGATGAATGAAACCAATTCTATCCAAAAATATCGGACTATAAAACCTGATATAGGCATGAAGGAAAGCTAGAAGTTTGCGACGTGAAACGTACACACGTTATACGGAAGTGGAAGAAATCCCCCTACTACGGCAGGTGGCACAAGGATTTTGGAGATGTCTAATCTATGCAAGAACATTCTGATGAATGAAACCAATTCTATCCAAAAATATCGGACTATAAAACCTGATATAGGCATGAAGGAAAGCTAGAAGTTTGCGACGTGAAACGTACACACGTTATACGGAAGTGGAAGAAATCCCCCTACTACGGCAGGTGGCACAAGGATTTTGGAGATGTCTAATCTATGCAAGAACATTCTGATGAATGAAACCAATTCTATCCAAAAATATCGGACTATAAAACCTGATATAGGCATGAAGGAAAGCTAGAAGTTTGCGACGTGAAACGTACACACGTTATACGGAAGTGGAAGAAATCCCCCTACTACGGCAGGTGGCACAAGGATTTTGGAGATGTCTAATCTATGCAAGAACATTCTGATGAATGAAACCAATTCTATCCAAAAATATCGGACAATAAAACCTGATATAGGCATGAAGGAAAGCTAGAAGTTTGCGACGTGAAACGTACACACGTTATACGGAAGTGGAAGAAATCCCCCTACTACGGCAGGTGGCACAAGGATTTTGGAGATGTCTAATCTATGCAAGAACATTCTGATGAATGAAACCAATTCTATCCAAAAATATCGGACTATAAAACCTGATATAGGCATGAAGGAAAGCTAGAAGTTTGCGACGTGAAACGTACACACGTTATACGGAAGTGGAAGAAATTCCCCTACTACGGCAGGTGGCACAAGGATTTTGGAGATGTCTAATCTATGCAAGAACATTCTGATGAATGAAACCAATTCTATCCAAAAATATCGGACAATAAAACCTGATATAGGCATGAAGGAAAGCTAGAAGTTTGCGACGTGAAACGTACACACGTTATACGGAAGTGGAAGAAATCCCCCTACTACGGCAGGTGGCACAAGGATTTTGGAGATGTCTAATCTATGCAAGAACATTCTGATGAATGAAACCAATTCTATCCAAAAATATCGGACTATAAAACCTGATATAGGCGTGAAGGAAAGCTAGAAGTTTGCGATGTGAAACGTACACACGTTATACGGAAGTGGAAGAAATCTCCCTACTACGGCAGGTGGCACAAGGATTTTGGAGATGTCTAATCTATGCAAGAACATTCTGATGAATGAAACCAATTCTATCCAAAAATATCGGACAATGAAACCTGATATAGGCATGAAGGAAAGCTAGAAGTTTGCGACGTGAAACGTACACACGTTATACGGAAGTGGAAGAAATCCCCCTACTACGGCAGGTGGCACAAGGATTTTGGAGATGTCTAATCTATGCAAGAACATTCTGATGAATGAAACCAATTCTATCCAAAAATATCGGACTATAAAACCTGATATAGGCATGAAGGAAAGCTAGAAGTTTGCGACGTGAAACGTGCACACGTTATACGGAAGTGGAAGAAATCCCCCTACTACGGCAGGTGGCACAAGGATTTTGGAGATGTCTAATCTATGCAAGAACATTCTGATGAATGAAACCAATTCTATCCAAAAATATCGGACTATAAAACCTGATATAGGCATGAAGGAAAGCTAGAAGTTTGCGACGTGAAACGTACACAGTGTGTACCACACACGTTATACAGAAGTGGAAAATTAGAACAGCTTAGGCTTGAAATGTCGCGTTATAAAATTGACTTGTTAGCGCTGCAAGAAGCAAGATGGAAGGGGCAAGGGGAGGTACGGAATGAAAATACTGTGTTTCTTTACTAGGATCACACGGATGGCGATGAGTAAAGTAGGGATGTGGGCTTCTTGTTATAAAAAAAAAAGTAGCAAAGGCCATGATAGCATGGTATCCTATCAGTGTAAGACAATCAAACTTTAGACATATATAATTTTGAAATTCAGTCAATTTCAGATTGATCGAGCTATGATGTAAAAGGAAACTTGTTGTAGGTGGCACTATTTTTCCTCATAAACTTCGCCAAAAAAAAATAACTTGGATATTGCCGAACGGCTTTACAAAGAACCAAATTGATCATATTATTATTAATTCTAAGTGGCGATCATCTTTACATTTTTGCTGTTGCCCTGTGTTATTATTAAAACACTAGATTTATATAGATTATGTACTACAAAAATAACTAAATTTTCATTATACAACTGAGTAATTACTACGATTTTTACCCTTTTTTGTTGAATTGTTTCATAATATTAACATTTACTTTTAATATTTTACAGTAAAAAGTAAATATTTAATACTAAATTAAATACATTTACTATTTTTACCTATTTTTTTGCTGCCGGTTTGTTATTATTTATTGCCAGGCATTAATTTATTTTCGCCCCTTTATTATAATGTTAATTATTCTACAGATTTCAGAATTTTTTTTTATTATTTTTACTTAACATATTATATGAACTGTTGCATTTATCATTTACAATATTATTTACTTATCAATGCATATATACTTTTGATATTTATATGCATGTATGTATTATAAGGGTGACAATTTTTTGTATGAAGAAAAATGATTTTTCGAATTTTATAATTTTGTCTACGGAATATTGTGACACTAGGTCTAAAAGTTTAGATCTGAAAATTTGAGCCAAATCGGACAACATTCTAGGGGTGCGCATTGGGTCCAAAGTTTAAGAAGCCATTTGTATGGGGAAAAATGAGTTAAAAATGGGTTTTTGCGGAATTTAGACCAAAAGTAAATAAGTTTTAAAAGAAAAAATAATAGAATATTAAAGAGAACTAACACAGCTTTATTTCGAATCGTAAAAGACAAAAATCCATGAGGTAATTTAAAAGTTATTGCCGTTTTTCCCCCGAAAATTCATGTCTTTGAAAACGCGCCTAAGGATATGCACCAAAAATTGTATGTTGAAAATAAAGAAATTCCAAAGTTAGATATGATTTATCATTTAATGTCTTGTTACTGGTAAATAGTTCAGTTTTGTTTAAATATAATCAAATTTTCTTAGTTTTTTCATGTTGGAAAATAGTACATCTTTCTCAGGACGGTTTTAAAAATCATTTTTTAATTTTTTGAAAATTTTGTTCAACAAATATTACAAATTTAGAATTATTTGCATGCTTTTTTTAAATTCGCTAATTATTACTTAATATTCCGTAATCTCGCTATGAAAATTTTCGGAAAATCCAAATTTTGACATTTGACCGCGGTGAAGAAAGGGTTAATCTCGTCCAATATTAAAAAACCCTTTAGCATAGGTTTTCCATAAACCAAGCAATAACATTAGTTATCTTTTTTGATAAAATTGAATACAAGTAAAATTTATCGAGCATTTACTCGAAATTGGGCCAAAAATTTACATTTTCGCGAAATTCTTTAATTTGAAATCGCAGGTACGGCGAAACAGTTCAAGATATCGATCTAATTTATTCTCTCATTTATCTGTTTTAACACACTGGAGAGCAAATTCTAAATTTGTAATATTTGTTGAACGAAATTTTCAAAAAATTAAAAAATGATTTTTGAAACCGACCTGAGAAAAATGTACCATTTTCCAACATGAAAAAAACTAAATTTGATTATATTTAAACAAAACTGAACTATTTACTAGTAAGAAGACATTAAATGATAAATCATGTCTAACTTTGGAATTTCTTTATTTATAACATACAATTTTTTGTGCATATCCTTAGGGGCGTTTTCAAACACATGAATTTTCGGGGAAAAACTGCAATAACTTTTAAACTACCTCATGGATTTTCGTTTTTCACGATTTCAAATAAAGCTGTGTTAGTTTTCTTTAATATTCTATTATTTTTTCTCGTAAAAACTATTTATTTTTGGTCTAAATTTCGCAAAAACAACAAAATAACCCATTTTTCCCCATACAAATGGGCTCTTAAACTTTGGACCCTATGCGCGCCCATAGAACGTTGACCGATTTGGCTCAAATTTTCAGATCCAAACTTATAGATCTAGTGTCCCAATATTCCGTAGAAAAACGTTTGAAATCAAAGAAAAAAATGTTCCTGTCACCCTAATGTATATAATATTTAAATTGGCCTAAGAGAACAGAGTCCCGCAAAAGCCAGCATCAGCTTAAATAGCACAAAAGAAGTTTCAAATAACCAACCTGACCGACCAACGACAGGCAAAATGATCATTTAATTATAAACTTTTAGTTATGGGTATTCGGAAAAGATTGGTTTAAGAATCTAGGTAAAAAGAAGTAAGTCCTGCTTCTTAATACCTTTCAGTTCAAATATAAACCAGATGTCAACAAAATTTAACCAACGTTAACATTCGCTTTTGAAAAGCTTTCATTTAATACCGATTAAGCTTTTACTTAAAAATTCTATAGCGATCATTTAAATTTTTAACTGTTAAATCATGTGATGCTTAAAGTAAACCTTTTCGAGTACCCTCTAAATCCTAGCTATAAATAAGCGCTCCTATATATAGAACATCAGGAGCAGCAACAAAAACTCTAGCACATGTTGCAAGTATTATAGTTGTTGCTGTTGTGGTGATGGTGTTGGGTTCATGGTTATAGTTCATAAAGAGCAATTTTTAAGTAATTAAATGAAAATATTGAATATTTATATGCGGCAAAAAAATTACAGCAAAAATTAATATCTGAAGTTAAATGGCCACAGGTTTAATCAAATACATACAATTGATAAACAAGTAAGAAAGTGCTATAGTCGGCCAAGCCCGACCATACGATACCCTTAACCACTAGGGTCAAAGGTGTTATTTTTCCTGTATAAAGACAAATATTTGCTAAATTTTGCCATCATACAAACATTTTCTCAAAACTTATATACTCAACCTGTATCCGTCATTTGGACTTATATGGGGGCTAGGGTCAAATGTGGGCCGATTATCTTGAAATTGATCAAATTTATTACAGTTTATACAGAAATTACGTATGCGAAAAATAAACTCAAAATTCTCATTATCCTCAGATTTATGAGCCTTTTTTTTATTGGTTTTCGTCTCATTTTGTGCGTTTTGACAGATGAGTTTGTATGGGAGCTATGGCCAAATGTGGACCGATTTCAACGAAATTAGGTACAGTGATTTAAGTTTACATAAGGAGTATTTGTTTTAAATTTCATGAAAAAATATTTATATTTGTGGCCAATATATCTATTCCGAGAAGTAGTACCTATGGGAGGCACCATAAATAATGGACCTATTTTGACGAATTTCAATAGCCCATGATCCCACTATCAAAAAAAATGATCTGTGTCAAATTTCATCAAATTATCTTTAGAATTACGACCTGTAGTTTGATTACAAGGCTTACATGGGGACCAGCCAGCCAGACGCTAAATCGACTCAGAAAGTGATTATAAGCCTATTGGTATACTAAAAGGTGGGTCTAAGATAAATATTTGTATGCGTTACATACATCAGCACAAACTTATAATACCCTTTCCACCTATGGTCGTGAAGGGTATAATGAAAAGATGAAAGATACGGCAGCAAAAGAGGAGGTAGTAAGGCTTTATATAAATCTCAAATACATAAGAAAGGAAATAAAAGAAGGTGTAAGATAACGAGGGCTAGACAATAATTAGATTATGACTTAACTTTACTTAACTATAAGTAAACTATGCGAACTTTAATTGAAAGGTCTTTCAACAGGAACTTTCGAAGTTTGATAGTTGAGATCCAAGAGCGTGCAATAGTCATTGTTCGTTTCCATTTTGCACTGGCGGAATCATCGGTCTACTGATTACCCACTTACTAAGAGAACTTCGCTATGACCCTCATAACTCATGACTCATTGGATATTTCGCGAACTGTATGTAAGAAAGTTGATCTCTTGTAGAGGTTAACTGGCTACTGATTTAATACCATTCGTCTTTTCCTTGGGGTATTTTTAAGACGGTCTTTAAAGCCATAATAAACTATCAAATTAAGTCAGGAACAAGTAAAGTTGGACATTTCGAATATGCTTTACACAAAGAAGCTAGACTTAGGAACGATGTTATATTCCGCAAATAAGTATCTCACACTCACTTTAACCCTCTGCGGCTGACGTGATATATTTTTTCACAATTCTATTGGTATGGCATACTACTACCACTACTTCCGTTTTTTAAAACTAATAAAGGGTGGTTAAATTGTAAGGGCCGATGTTGAATGTGAACCAAGTTTTTTTCCGAATTTTATTTGACATTTCTCTATTTCAGACTTACTCAATTTGAACCATGGAGAGATACACAATCCAACAACGTGTTAAAGTTATCCAGACTTATTATGAAAATGGGCGTTCAAATCGTGATTTTTTTGATCAATTTTATCGTCCAAATGTGCGTAGAATCGCAAAAATCGGTGACAAATTCGAGCAAACCGGGTCTGTAGAAGATGTGAGAACACCAGTGCATGCTCGTACTGCAGAAAATATAGCTGCTATTCGCGATAGTGTGGCTGGCTGTGTGGCTGGCTGTGAAGAGCCGTCCACCTCAACTCGTCGTTGTGCCCAACAATTGCACCTCTCACGATCGTCGTTGATGAACATTATGCATTTACACGCTTACAAGGTGCAATTGGCTCAAGAACTAAAACCTCTTGATCATTCCAAACGCCGTGAATGGGCAGAATGGTGGCAAGAAATGGCAACAGTGGATGATTAATTTTCGAAGAAAATCATCTTCAGTGATGAGGCACATTTTCGCCTCAGTGGATTCGTCAATAAACAGAATTGCCTCATTTGGGCAAATGAGAATCCAAGAGTGATTGTCGAAAAACCAATGCACCCACAAAGAGTGACTGTTTGGTGCGATTTATAGGCTGGCGGCATCATCGGGCCGCATTTTTTCCAAAATGAGGCCGGTCAGGCAGTTACTGTGAATGGTGTTCGCTATCGTGAGATGATAACGAACTTTTTATGGCCCGAATTGGAAGATGTGGATGTGGACGATATGTGGTTTCAGCAGGACGGTGCCACTAGCCACACAGCTAACGAAACAATGGCTCTTTTGCGCAACAAATTCAATGGCCGTGTTATCTCACGTAATGGCGATGTCAATTGGCCGCCATGATCATGTGATTTCACACCGTTGGACTTTTTCTTTGGGGTTATTTGAAAGAAAAGATGTACGTCGATAAGCCAGCAACAATTCATGAGCTAAAGGATGAGATAATTCGGCTCATTAACGGCATAGAACCTCCATTATGCCTCAGGGTCATCGAAAATTTGGACCATCGGATGGAGGTGTGACGCCGTGGTTGCGGCGCCTATTTGACCGATATTTTGTTCCATACATAATTGAGTAATACCAATATATCATAATAAAATAAAATTACAATAATTTCCTAAATAGTTTGTGTTTTATTCAAAATCAACATCGGCCCTTGAAATTTAACCACCCGATATTTAAGCAGTTTCCGTCATTATATGAGATCTTAGATCATTATATGAGACCTAGGGTCAAATGTGGACCGATTATCTTGAAATTGGGAAAATTGATTACAGTTTTGACAAAAATTATGCATGCAAAAAATAGACTCAAAATTCTAGAAATTAGTGCGTTTTAACAGAACAGTTTGTATGGGAGCTGTGATCAAATCTGGACCGATTTCAACGAAGTTGGGTACAGTGATTTTGGTTTACATAAGGAGCATATGTTTTAAATTTCATGAAATAATATTGATATTTGTGGCCAAAATATCAATTTCGCGAAAAGGGATTTATGGGAGGTACCATAAATAATGGACCGATTTTGGCGAATTTCAATAGCCAATGTCCCACTATCAAAAAAATTATCTGTGCCAAACTAAAGCGTCATGTTATCTGGGGGTATTGTGCCATGTTGCCGGTGTTTAAATTAGCATGAGGGATAATGTGGCGTTTTGCAGTGGGGATAAAGTACCGTGTTGTCTTAGGGGTAATGTAGCCTGTTTGGCATAGGTTAATGAGGCCGGGCGTTTATATGGTTGTGGGTGATAGTGTTACGTTATTGTAACAACTATAACATTTACAATTTTATAATTTTGTTTTTATGGGTGATCTTTTTGGAGATCAAGGACAAGAAATTGTGCTACTTCTACTGGATGAGTCTACAAATCCTTAGAACTAAGTAAAGTAGGGTTGGCGGGTATCATGAGTACCCTGACCACAAGCTGGGCATATGTTGGGGACGGCATGGTCTATGCGGGACCAAAAGATATTTAATCTGTTGCTCCATCCTGATCTCAGTTAAGCCAGAACGACTTTTGTTTTCCACGGCAGATTCTTCTTTTCCTATTACAACATTCAAGCGATAACCTAAAATCGCGGAGTTGATGACGTCTTTACGTCTTTAGTGTTACGTCATGCTAGGGGGTGACTTCGTCGTGAGGGAGGGGCAGGTGGAATGTGTCATGTTGTCCGGGGGGTACTGTAGCATATGAAGCAGCCAATTTCAGATAGTTTTAAAGTATCTAATGGAGAGATCAATGCCTTCCGAGGTACATATCGATATGTTTTCCGTGCAGTGGCTGTTGAGATATTTCTTATGTTTAAGCCAATTTATTTTTGTGCCTGCTATTGCTACGTCCCCAGAAGGGAATACAATTTCTTCGGCCATTTAAAGGCTAACAATAGTTGACGAATGATCCGAGGATAATTTCCCTTCGAATACTTTTAGTTATTCCGAAATCATTTATATCTGTTAGTTATTCCGATATCATTTATATCCGTTTATTTGGATCTCTAGGCCAATAACTGAGTTGACCGCTTGATTTTACGACTAAATCCATTTTCAGATGAAGAATTCCAATGCGAACGTTTTGAAGGCAAATAGAACTCCTGTTGATAATCTATCAGAAGAAACCAAATCTAACCCTAGACCAAACATTGATTTAAATACTGAAAACGCAAACTGGAACTTTAACAGTTAATAGTTTCACAAACACAATGAGTAGCCTGAACTGCTGAAAATATATTTTTTAAATGGCATTCGTCAACATATAAATGAAATTGAATATTTCCTTAATGATAAGCCAATAGACATTATGTTAATTTGGGAAACCCTTATAACGGCAAGAAGTTTATTTAAAATAGATGGCTATGTAATCTATAATACTAAGGACCCTAGAGGTAGAGCGTGTGGTGGCTTGACTTTTGGAAGACTATCTTCAAGCAACTACAATTTGTCTCAAAGACTTTTGTCGTAACCTAGTGATTTCATATGGTCCGGCTTAACCGGCAATAGAGCTTTCTTATTTGCTCTAGCGATGAACCTCATTTCTGGTTGAAGAGTAACGTAAGAAGCCAAAATTGATTTATTTGGTGTGAAGAGCAGATGTTGAACTGCAATGCATTCCGATTAAATGCCCAAACTGAGATTCGAGTTCGGTCAATTGACCGCCTATATCGTGAGATTAAAAGCCATCAGACTATTTTTGCAAGATTATGTTATACAACACTACAATACAAGAATTTAATACAAATACAGTCACAAAAGTTCTTTTGTATATTATAGAAAAATGCTATCTTGATTCTGGTCTCTTGGCGATATCTCAATTGTAATAAGTAATGAGGTGTATTTAATGTAAGCTCTGAAAAGATTACCCACCGATTAAATACCCAAACTGAGGTTCGAGTTCGGTCAATTGACCGCCTATATCGTGAGATTTAAAGCCTTCAGACTATTTTTGCAACATTATGTAAAGGCTTTATAGAAAAGACCACAAAGGTTGACGCAATGAAATTCAATATGAAATATACCTGCCGATGGTCCGTCCGTCCGTCTGTCTGGCTTGACGGCTGGCCGGACCCCCATGTAAACCATACAATCAAAGTATAGGTCGCAATTCTAAAGATAATTTGATGAACTTTGGCACAGATAATTTTTTTAATAGTGGTTATTGAAATTCGTCAAAATCGGTCCATTATTTATGGTATCTCTCATAGATCCCACTTCCCGAAATTGATATTTTTGCCACAAATATCAATATTTTTTATGAAATTTTAAACAAATACTGCTTATATAAATCGGTCCATTTGACCTTAGCTCCCATACAAACTTTTCTTTCAAAACGCGCTAAATGAGACCAAAAATCACCAAATTTCGAGATAAACGGTCCACATTTGACCCTAGTCCAAGTGACTGAAACAGCTTATATATATAAGTTTTGAGAACATATTTGTATGATGGCAAAATTTAGCAAATATTTGTCTTTATAATGGAAAAAGAACACTTTTGACCTTGCTTTTAAAAGAGTTTTGAAAATTTCCCATTTAATAGAAAAATTTTGAAAATATGCCAATTTTATATAGAAAACTTTTAAAATTTCCAATTATTATTATTATTTTTTGAACGCGGCTAGTGGATTGCAATTTCTGTCCCGCCACAGGACGTCATCAGCACTTAGCGCTGATGTTATTAATTTGAAACTTTCAAATTTTCAAATTAATAATTTGAAAATTAAAAATTAACTCAAGCTTGATAAATCCTAATTTTTCAATTAATTTCCAATTATATTAAAAAATTTTGAAAATTCCCAATTATATTAGAAAGTTTTGAAAATTTCACATTTTTATAGGAAATTTTGAGAATTTCACATTTTTAAAGGAAATTTTAAAAATAGCAGATTTATAATGGAAATTTTGAAAATTTCACATTTTTATAGGAAATTTTGAAAATTTCACATTTTTAAAGAAAATTTTAAAAATTTAAAATTTCAAAGGAAATTTTAAAAATTTCACATTTTTATAGAAAATTTTGAAAATTTCACATTTTTAAAGGAAATTTTAAAAATTTAAAATTCCAAAGGAAATTTTGAAAACTTTACAGTTTTATAGGAAATTTTGAAAATTTCACATTTTTTTTTAGTAAACTTTAAACATTTTGAATAGTACCAATTTTTATAGAAAATTTTAAAAATTTCGCATTTTTATCGGAAATTTTGAAAATTGAAAATTTTCGAAATTTAATGACAATCTTAAAAACTTTAGACTGGAGTTAAAACTTTCACGGTTATTCATAAACGAAAAATAAATTTATGACAAACTTATAAATTAAATTTCTCATACAAAGGTCCTACATTAAGCTTTTGATAATTTTATAAATCGTTTTTAAATTAGGGGGTTATAATTTTATTGAAAGCTATTTCACACTCAACCTCAGTGGTGTAGGGTATCAATTTGTCGTTCTCGACTGACTGTAGTACTTTTCTACTTGTTTTACTTTATTTGGTTACAAATATTTATACAATTTATTAAATGACACTCAAGTCTTCAATCATTCTCACTTTCAACCAAAAAAAATTTTAATATTTTTCTGTCATTGGAGTTCAAACAATTGCATGATTTTTGATATAGAAGTTGTGATTAAGAAAAATAAAGTAAAAAGAAAAAAAAAATTTAAATTGAAATTTAATAAATATTTTTTGGAATACAATTTTTAACTATAGTTATCATATGGCATATTTTACAGATTTGTATGAGGAGAGATTTTAATAAAGCATTTTTTTTAGAAACTTAATGGGAAAATGTAATAAAATCCAGGGGAAATGTGAACAAAAGGAAAGTGTTTTGAAGGGGGGCTTTCTATTTTTGTATGATAAAGGATTTTTTGAATTTTTGAAAATTTTTTTATAGAGTAAAATTATTTAAAAGATTTTTAAGATTAAAAATTTTTAAACAAATTTTTTTTAAATTTTTCAAAAAAAAAAAAAAATTTAAGCAAAATGACCCTTAAATCTCAGTTACTGATATCGATTTTTTTATGTAAATGAAACAAAAAAAATTTTATATTTAAATATATATTTTTATTAAATATATTTGTATATTTAATATCAATTTTTCATGTCCAAGCACAAAAAATGGCATTAAAACAAACAAACATGTCTGAAATATAAATAAATATTTTTATTCAATGTAATCGAAAAAAAAAAAACGAGAAAAAATCCACAAAAAACCTAAAATAAAATAAAATAAAAGTGTGAAACTCAGCTGGTTGCATATTTTATTGATATTTATTTTAGGTTTTTTTTCATTTTATTTTTATTTTTATATAAAATGTCAAAATAAATAAATTAAATGAAAAGTGCAATCAAGGCAAATCTGGTTACAGAAATTAAACTAAACCTAATATTATACTTAACAATTTTTGTTTGAACAAAATGAATGTTTATATAATAAAATAAAATGTAATAAATATTAAATATATATAGTTTTTTTTTTAAATAAACTATAAATTTCAAAACTATAAAGAAAAGTAAATAAGTGGATTTTGAATAATACTCGTAGGCTGGTCAAAAGGGTAATAAATTTAGGGTTATTAAGTAGTAGTTAAAAAATGTTCAAATTAGTTTTGAATTTATGGAGGAAAATATGTACATTAGGGTGCACCAAGTTTTACGAAAGAGTGAAATTGAAATAGTCTAGTCATAGTCTAGTCATAGTCTAGTCATAGTCTAGTCATAGTCTAGTCATAGTCTAGTCATAGTCTAGTCATAGTCTAGTCATAGTCTAGTCATAGTCTAGTCATAGTCTAGCCATAGTCTTAGTCTAGTCATAGTCTAGTCATAGTCTAGTCATAGTCTAGTCATAGTCTAGTCATAGTCTAGTCATAGTCTAGTCATAGTCTAGTCATAGTCTAGTCATAGTCTAGTCATAGTCTAGTCATAGTCTAGTCATAGTCTAGTCATAGTCTAGTCATAGTCTAGTCATAGTCTAGTCATAGTCTAGTCATAGTCTAGTCATAGTCTAGTCATAGTCTAGTCATAGTCTAGTCATAGTCTAGTCATAGTCTAGTCATAGTCTAGTCATAGTCTAGTCATAGTCTAGTCATAGTCTAGTCATAGTCTAGTCATAGTCTAGTCATAGTCTAGTCATAGTCTAGTCATAGTCTAGTCATAGTCTAGTCATAGTCTAGTCATAGTCTAGTCATAGTCTAGTCATAGTCTAGTCATAGTCTAGTCATAGTCTAGTCATAGTCTAGTCATAGTCTAGTCATAGTCTAGTCATAGTCTAGTCATAGTCTAGTCATAGTCTAGTCATAGTCTAGTCATAGTCTAGTCATAGTCTAGTCATAGTCTAGTCATAGTCTAGTCATAGTCTAGTCATAGTCTAGTCATAGTCTAGTCATAGTCTAGTCATAGTCTAGTCATAGTCTAGTCATAGTCTAGTCATAGTCTAGTCATAGTCTAGTCATAGTCTAGTCATAGTCTAGTCATAGTCTAGTCATAGTCTAGTCATAGTCTAGTCATAGTCTAGTCATAGTCTAGTCATAGTCTAGTCATAGTCTAGTCATAGTCTAGTCATAGTCTAGTCATAGTCTAGTCATAGTCTAGTCATAGTCTAGTCATAGTCTAGTCATAGTCTAGTCATAGTCTAGTCATAGTCTAGTCATAGTCTAGTCATAGTCTAGTCATAGTCTAGTCATAGTCTAGTCATAGTCTAGTCATAGTCTAGTCATAGTCTAGTCATAGTCTAGTCATAGTCTAGTCATAGTCTAGTCATAGTCTAGTCATAGTCTAGTCATAGTCTAGTCATAGTCTAGTCATAGTCTAGTCATAGTCTAGTCATAGTCTAGTCATAGTCTAGTCATAGTCTAGTCATAGTCTAGTCATAGTCTAGTCATAGTCTAGTCATAGTCTAGTCATAGTCTAGTCATAGTCTAGTCATAGTCTAGTCATAGTCTAGTCATAGTCTAGTCATAGTCTAGTCATAGTCTAGTCATAGTCTAGTCATAGTCTAGTCATAGTCTAGTCATAGTCTAGTCATAGTCTAGTCATAGTCTAGTCATAGTCTAGTCATAGTCTAGTCATAGTCTAGTCATAGTCTAGTCATAGTCTAGTCATAGTCTAGTCATAGTCTAGTCATAGTCTAGTCATAGTCTAGTCATAGTCTAGTCATAGTCTAGTCATAGTCTAGTCATAGTCTAGTCATAGTCTAGTCATAGTCTAGTCATAGTCTAGTCATAGTCTAGTCATAGTCTAGTCATAGTCTAGTCATAGTCTAGTCATAGTCTAGTCATAGTCTAGTCATAGTCTAGTCATAGTCTAGTCATAGTCTAGTCATAGTCTAGTCATAGTCTAGTCATAGTCTAGTCATAGTCTAGTCATAGTCTAGTCATAGTCTAGTCATAGTCTAGTCATAGTCTAGTCATAGTCTAGTCATAGTCTAGTCATAGTCTAGTCATAGTCTAGTCATAGTCTAGTCATAGTCTAGTCATAGTCTAGTCATAGTCTAGTCATAGTCTAGTCATAGTCTAGTCATAGTCTAGTCATAGTCTAGTCATAGTCTAGTCATAGTCTAGTCATAGTCTAGTCATAGTCTAGTCATAGTCTAGTCATAGTCTAGTCATAGTCTAGTCATAGTCTAGTCATAGTCTAGTCATAGTCTAGTCATAGTCTAGTCATAGTCTAGTCATAGTCTAGTCATAGTCTAGTCATAGTCTAGTCATAGTCTAGTCATAGTCTAGTCATAGTCTAGTCATAGTCTAGTCATAGTCTAGTCATAGTCTAGTCATAGTCTAGTCATAGTCTAGTCATAGTCTAGTCATAGTCTAGTCATAGTCTAGTCATAGTCTAGTCATAGTCTAGTCATAGTCTAGTCATAGTCTAGTCATAGTCTAGTCATAGTCTAGTCATAGTCTAGTCATAGTCTAGTCATAGTCTAGTCATAGTCTAGTCATAGTCTAGTCATAGTCTAGTCATAGTCTAGTCATAGTCTAGTCATAGTCTAGTCATAGTCTAGTCATAGTCTAGTCATAGTCTAGTCATAGTCTAGTCATAGTCTAGTCATAGTCTAGTCATAGTCTAGTCATAGTCTAGTCATAGTCTAGTCATAGTCTAGTCATAGTCTAGTCATAGTCTAGTCATAGTCTAGTCATAGTCTAGTCATAGTCTAGTCATAGTCTAGTCATAGTCTAGTCATAGTCTAGTCATAGTCTAGTCATAGTCTAGTCATAGTCTAGTCATAGTCTAGTCATAGTCTAGTCATAGTCTAGTCATAGTCTAGTCATAGTCTAGTCATAGTCTAGTCATAGTCTAGTCATAGTCTAGTCATAGTCTAGTCATAGTCTAGTCATAGTCTAGTCATAGTCTAGTCATAGTCTAGTCATAGTCTAGTCATAGTCTAGTCATAGTCTAGTCATAGTCTAGTCATAGTCTAGTCATAGTCTAGTCATAGTCTAGTCATAGTCTAGTCATAGTCTAGTCATAGTCTAGTCATAGTCTAGTCATAGTCTAGTCATAGTCTAGTCATAGTCTAGTCATAGTCTAGTCATAGTCTAGTCATAGTCTAGTCATAGTCTAGTCATAGTCTAGTCATAGTCTAGTCATAGTCTAGTCATAGTCTAGTCATAGTCTAGTCATAGTCTAGTCATAGTCTAGTCATAGTCTAGTCATAGTCTAGTCATAGTCTAGTCATAGTCTAGTCATAGTCTAGTCATAGTCTAGTCATAGTCTAGTCATAGTCTAGTCATAGTCTAGTCATAGTCTAGTCATAGTCTAGTCATAGTCTAGTCATAGTCTAGTCATAGTCTAGTCATAGTCTAGTCATAGTCTAGTCATA
>OW121741.1:31079065-31110646 GCA_933228675.1 Stomorhina lunata | reverse complement strand
GGCAATATTATTTTCTGGAATGACACTATATGGATTTTGATCACGGATCGGCGCAAACAGAACTGAACAAAGAAAAATAGTCGGCAGAGTTGCCGTTTTTTATACTATTAACTAAAATAGGTATTTTTTTTCAATGTGTAGTTCTAACGTTTAAAAAAGAAAAAGTTTTCTACTCCAATTTTTATACCCTCCATCAAAAAGAATTTGGGGCATATTGAGATTGTCATTCCGTTTGTAATTTCCTTAATATTGGCTCAAAAAACGATATATATTCTGATTCCTTATGAAATTCTAAGACGATTGAGGGATGTCCATCTGTGTGTCCGTCTGTCTGTTGAAATAACGATAACGCCTAAAAGATAGGAGCTAGCTCACTGAAACTTAGTAAAAACATTCTTCATCTAAGAGAAAGTTTTGGTATTGAAATTGGATAAAATCGATTAAAGAGTGTTCTAAAAAAAAATGCATTTACTATTTTAGACAAAATTTATCCATAGTGCAAGAAATAATTTATTTTTTGATCAAGTTAGTTTCTATAGATATGTCAGATACTATTATTTTATAAATTATTAATTTTCAATAGTTATTTCAATCAAAATGGACTGCGAAAAAAAAGTTCGTGAAAATATAATTAAAACTTTTCAAAAAAATCCGTCATGGACTTTTAAAAAAACAGCTAAAAATTTGAAAGTTGACCCTCGAACGGTTTCTAATGCCATCAGACGGTATAAAGAAAACCTGAGCATTGGAAGAAAACCTGGATCAGGTAGGAAAAAAGGTCCTGCAGATATTGGTAAGGCAAAAGAAGTCGAGCAACTCTTTCGAAGAGCGCCTAACACTTCTTTAAGAAAAGCAGCTCGTACGGTGAAATGTTCTACGAATTTTGCACATAGAGTCAAAGCTTATGCTGGACTGAAGACATACAAAGTCCAAAAGGTTCCAGATCGCAATGCTATAAAGAACTTAGAAGCAAAAAAACGAGCGAAAAAATTGAAGTCTGATTTTATAAAAAAATACACCTGTTGTGTGATGGATGATGAAACATACGTACTGGCAGACTTTTCTCAACTTCCTGGTCAAGATTTTTATGTTGCTGATAAACGGGGCAATGTTCGGCAAGAGTTTCGCACAAAAAAATAAACAAAATTCCCTAAGAAGTTTCTCGTGTGGCAAGCTATTTGCAGTTGTGGCAAAAAAAGTAAAGTATTTGTGGCATCTGGCACAATAAACACAGAAATTTATATAAAGGAGTGCCTACAAAAACGGTTGTTACCCTTTTTAAGAGAGCACAGAGTGACTACATTTTTTTGGCCCGATTTGGCATCATGCCATTATGGAAAAAGGCACTTGAGTGGTACTCAAAGAATAATGTCATTTTTGTACCACGAGAGGCAAATCCACCTAACTGTCCAGAACTTCGGCCTGTAGAAAGGTATTGGGCTCTGGTAAAAAAGGAATTGAAGAACACAGGAAAGATTTCCAAGAACATGTCCGATTTTAAGCGCAGGTGGAACACATGCTCCCAAAAGGTATCAGAAGCAACTGTAAAATCTTTAATGGGAGGGTTTCCGAAAAAAGTCGATAATTTTGCAAAACCCGAGTACTAAGTTAACATTTTAATGCCAAATGATTTTGTATAATATGTCATTATATTTGCGTATTTTGTAGAGTTTTTATATTAAAAGGTTTGATTTTTATTTAAGAAAATCCAACTACAAATTTTATTTAGAGCACTCTTTAGCATTTGACCATAGCTACCGTATAACCTCGTCTAGGCTAATCGCTTATTTGCTAATAAATGTCACATTATAACAGCTATGATGACAAAATTTGGTATCTAGAAGTCTTACATAAGCACTAGGCAGTATATAAAATTTCATCGAAATCGGTTCACATTTAACCATAGCTCCCATATAAAAAACTTACGGAAACAGCCTAAATTCCACCTGAAATTCACTTTAATGCCAATAAATGATAAACTGTGATAGCTTTGGCCACTAAATTTAGCACAAGGAAGTCTTATGTGAATGCCAGCCTGTGCCAGCCATGCCAGCCATTTGACCATAGCTCCCATATAAAAAACTTGCGGAAACACAAAAATACAAAAAAGAAAAGGGGGTTTATGTCCGTCTGTCCGTTAGATAAAAGCATGATAGCGCCTTAACTAAAAGGGCTACAGCAACAAAATATTACAAGAGGAAGTCTTATGTGAATACCAGCCAGTGTGCAAAATTTTGTTACAATCGGTCACAATTTGACCATAGCTCCCATATAAAAAACTTACAGAAACACAAAAATACAAAAAGAAAAGGAGATTTATGTCCGTCTGTCCATCAGATAAAAGCGAGACAGCTCCTTAACTACAAAAGCTAGAGAGACAACATTTTACAAAAGCATTTTTAATATGTAACAAAAGTTGTGTACTGAAAATGATATCGGTTCACATTTAGTTAGAGCTCCCATATAACCCCGCCACGGGAAACACATGAATGCTGATAAATTGAGTACAATGTAATAGTTATGACGACTAAATTTGGAATAGAGAAGTTTTATGGAACTATTGGTCAGTATATCAAATTTTATAGGAATCGGTCCATATTTGACTATAGCTTTCATGTAAAAAACACTCCCGGAAACTAAAAAATATTTAGCAAGGACCAGTTAAAAGCTATTAAATTAGAAACTGTGACAGCTATTGTCACTAAATTTTGCAAAAATAAGCTTTATATAAATACCAGCCAGTGTGTGAAATTTTGTTACAATCTGTCAACATTTGGCTATAATTCTTATATACATAACACCCCCTTTTTAAATTTACAATCAAAAAGATTCGGAGGTACAAGCAGGATATTAAGATTATGTATATGGTAGATGCATTAGGAACTCCTAACAAAATATATGGACCTGTCGTATTACTATCAACTTCTTTATCCTAACTAAATATTAAGCTAAACGAAAAGTATTTTACAACTTATTAATGTAAAACCATACCCGGTTACGATAACGATTTTTTTTTCAAAGTAAACAAATATTAGGGAATGTTTTGAATGTTGAACAATAATGCTACTGCAACCGAAGTTATTCCAAATATTTTACCAACAATACCAACTAGCGTAACAACTTTTTTCCAATTTGGTCCACGTTTTGAATTTGCTGCACCCTCGTAGATATATGAGACATGTTTCTTAATTTAACACAACTTGATGGTGGGTATATAAGATTCGGCACAGCCGAATATAATACTCTTACTTGTTATAGGTGGAAAGGGTATTATAAGTTTGTGCTGATGTTTGTAACGCATAGAAATATTTGTCTTAGACCCACCTTTTAGTATACCAATAGACTTAGAATCACTTTCTAAGTCGATTTAGCGATGTCCGTCCGTCCGTCCGTCCGTCTGGCTGGCTGGACGGCTGGACCCCCATGTAAACCTTGTAATCAAACTACAGGTCGCAATTCTAAAGATAATTTGATGAAATTTGGCACAGATCATTTTTTTGATAATGGGACCATGGCTATTTAAATTCGTCAAAATCGGTCCATTATTTATGGTACCTCCCATAGTTCCCACTTCCCGGTATTGCTATATTGGCCACAAATATCAATATTTTTTCATGAAATTTAAAACAAATACTCCTTATGTAAACTAAAATCACTGTACCAAATTTCGTTGAAATCGGTCCACATTTGACCATAGCTCCCATACAAACTCTTCTTCAAAAACGCACTAAATGAGACAAAAAATCACTAAAACGCTCGTAAATCTAAAGATAATGAAAATTTTGAGTTTATTTTTTGCATACATAATTTTTGTAACAACTGTAATCAATTTGCCAAATTTCGTGATAATCGGTCCACATTTGACCCTAGCTCTCATATAAGTCCAAATGACGGAAACAGGTTGAATATATACGTTTTGAGAAAATGTTTGTATGATGGCAAAATTTAGCAAATATTTGTCTTTATACAGGAAAAATAACACCTTTGACCCTAGTGGTGAAGGGTATCGTATGGTCGGCTTGACCGACTATAGCGCTTTCTTACTTGTTTTTACATATTTTTATCTATAGAAAATTTTTTTATCAAGAATTATTCTATGGAAAACTTTTTTAACAAAAATTTTTTATAGAAAATTTTTTTATCAAAAATTATTCTATCGAAAATCTTTTTATCAAAAATTTTTCTATATAAAATGTTTTTATCAAAAATTTTCTATAGAAAACTTTTTCAACAAAAATGTGGGAAGTGAAGGTAGATGAAAACTGAAAAATGTTCGTTTTTGTTCAGTCGATAATCTACGCTTTTACTTTTGGTTTATAAACATAATTCTTAATAGTTATGTTTGTAAATTTAGTAATAATGCGAGGTTTTCGATCTGTCTAAATTGGGGATAATCCTCCTGAAGAGATGGCTTAACCAACCATCGAAACGCGTCGAGGAATTTGGTTTCTCCGCAAACATTTTTTGGCTTTTTATCAATAAATTGATCTGTTACATTAATAAATAAATGTAACAGGTTTGGGATCAAATGCAAATACACTTCTTTTTGAATAATATTTACATCCCGACTATTTTGTTATTTTTTGACAAAAATTTTTCTATAGAAAATTTTTTTTATTAAAAACTTTTCTTTAGAAAATCTTAGAATTTATTTCTGTTTTGAAAAATATTCCCAAAATGTACAAAAATATTCCCAATGATTTCAAAAATAATAGTGTCGTGGCAACAATGTTCGAGATTGTATTTCTTACTTCTATCGAACCATGTATTTCTTGTTGCTATAAATTGGATTTTGATTTGTTTCTTGCCTATTTTGTTTTTGTCTTTTCTTTTAAAAAGCGGCGCCAACCAAATCTGTTAACATCCAAAATCCAACTGAATGATTTTAATAGTAATTTTCACGATTTTTTTTTAATGATCGTGGTATTTACAAAAATTTCACAAAATTCATCGGCTACTGGTAGTATGGGCTGTCTACTCCTGATTTTGATGCACTAAACTTAAGTACGTTTTTGCGTTATTTGCATTAGTCGAGACTTTTTCATTCTATTATTTTCATACTCGAGATCGAGTCAGCCGAGTTTCAAAAATCAAGCACCAAATGCGTAACGAAATTGTAATTATTTTAGCCGAATATTATTTTTTTCTATCTCTTATCGTTTTGGAATAATTAAAGAATTAACGGGGAAAAAAATTTTCTTGCGAAATTCGTAATTTAAAAAAAAAGCAAATTCTCTTCATTTTGCAAATTATTCTGAGAGAGAAAAATAAAATAAGGTATAAAATTGTTAACTACTATGGAGGATGCTCCATAGGCAGTAAGCCCACAGCAATAACATGCCGCCGATGTAAAATAAATAAAATTGGCTGTACAACAAAAAAACTTAAATGTTGCTTCAAAATAATAACAAATGGCGCAACATCACTGCTCTAAAGATAAGCATAATGTGCAATTATATTGTTAAATAATATAAAAGCTTTACCTCTGATTTTCACCTCTCTAAGATCCTCAGTGTTACTTCTCATTAAAAAAAGTGGTTCCAGTTTATCTGGTGTTTAAATATTAGGCTATCTCATCTGATTCTACTATTCCTGATATAACCCTTTGGTCCAGCACCCACATACGATTGGCACTGAGGCCATCTAATGGTGATGTTAGCTTCACTGTAAGAAAACATATTTATCCCCCATTGTGATAAGGATATAACATCTGAGTCAATCTGAGTTTTATTTGAATGCACTGCAATACAAATTTTCTCGAATTTAGATAAAGTGAGAAGGGCCCTGCTTCAGAGTGCATCCATATACTTTTCTCTTACTACTATCGATACAATATCTACTTCTGTTAAAATCAAAAAATATATTCAAGTCAGACGATGAAGATGTAATTAACCCTAGAACGGTATCCTTCGTCAAAAAGATGACGGAAGATTTTATTTCCAAATTAAAACCAAAAGGCTATGACATGTAAAGTTTTTATCAGGGACCGTAACTGTTATAACTTTTATCGTAAAAGTCAGGAAATTAAAGTTGTTTTTTGACTTTTATTTTTTTAAAGCAGAAATAAAAGCTATTTTTTGACTTTTATTTTTTTGATAAAAAATAACAGTTATTTTTGACTTTTATTTTTTCAAGCAAAAACAAAAGTTATTTTTTGACTGAAATAAAAGTTATTTTTGTTTAAATTCATGATAAATTTATTAAAAATTTTTGTCAAACAAAGATCATTTTTCAGTGAAAATAATTTGCATATGCTCAAAAATTAATGGAGTTGAGTTTCGCAATCATAATTAGGATTGAAAACACAAAAATAACTTTTATTTCTGCTCGAAAAAATAAAAGTCTGAAAATAACTTTTATTTCTGCTCAAAAAAAAAAAAAACAAAAGTCAAAAAGTATCTTTTATTAATGATTGAAATAATAAAAGCTAAAAATAACTGTTATTTTTGCTCGAAAAAATATAAGTTTAAAAATAACTTTTATTTTCGCTTGAAAAAATAAAAGTTAAAAATAACTGTTATTTTTGCTCAAAAAAATAAAAATCAAAAAATAACTGTTATTTTTTTTCTAAAAAATAAAAATCAAAAAATAACTGTTATTTTTTTTTCTATCTGGCGGTTGCTTTTTTTAATCAAAAATTCAAAAATAACAGTTATTTTCGGTCCCTGGTTTTTATTAAAGATAAAAAATAAACAAATGAATTTCTTTAAGTGTTCATTAAAAAGAGTCTATTAAACATAAGAAACTTATTTTATTATCCATTTTTGCTCGCTTAATATGGCGAAGGATTACGTATATAAAATAAGAATGACGTTCCAGGGTTAAAGGAGTAATTATAAATACATCACAAATGTGCTTGATACTTTTTAGTAATTGTGCCATTTTGGTACTTTTTTGTATTAGTGGTCTTTAGTCGTGTAAAAATTCAACTTATCAATAATAAAGATGTTGAAGGGTATACACAATTCGGCAATACTTCCAATTTGTTACTCTTTTCTCTAACATTTCAAATGTTGCCTTTGAAAAATATTACCAAAAGTTATCTTGACTCCAGCATAATTTGTTCATTTCTATTCAAATTTTTAACCGAAAAAGACGATACTGCTTTGAGTTATCCCACTTCCAATACTTTTTTGAAATGTGTGTCAGGCAGATGCTAAAACAAAAGTTTGTCTTTAACCACTTCATCCACAAATTCTTGTTCGTCTCGAGCGTGACTGATGCTCATCGCATAAAAAAATGTCATAGAAAAACCATTAGAATGTCATCCAATTTTTTTTTTTTTTTTTTCAGGAAAAGTTAAAAAATTATAATCTAATAATATGCAAACAAGTGCAATTTGTAGTGAGGAAAAGAATTTAGATCAGCTGAAGAATATTATGCCTTGCACTTTTTTTGTGAGTTGTATCAATAGGATACGAAGAAAAAGGGCTCAAATTTAATATTTTGATAAAATAATAGATTTTAGACAAATTTTATCTTATTATATTCCCAGCAAAACTTTGCTAATGGCAAGTACTCTGATAACTGGTTACCTTGTAACGACTACAACATACCATCCGAATAAATAATAAGTTATTACAGAAGTACTTATTTGTAATTAAGATGGTAATTTAGACTGGTTCAAATCCCACCAAGGGCAACAATTTTGTTTAAGTTTTTTTTTATTAAAAGAGTCTTTTTAAATGATTTTTGAATTTTAAGAACTTAAATATTATCTTCTGTAAAAAAAAATGTAAAACTAACTCACGTTAAAGAAAAAATACCGTCATGAGTCAATTTTGATTATGTAGGGGATGTTGAATACCAAACACGATTCTAATTGGTCTTAACTTGGTAAGCCCAACTTATCTGGGTCATCCTTCATCTCAACTGTGGACGCACACCTCCTTATGGTATCACCTGGGGAGCTAGTGTAACACCCATTAATATTGTGAGTTAACATGTTCCGAGAGTTGTCCCATCGTAATCCTAGGGCTAGTAACACTCTCTTAAAAAAAATACAATGAAGAGGATAAAATTAGAATTGAAATGTCCCACTACCTAATGTTAGAGGAGGCTGTCCGAAACTTCGATAGAAAGACCAAGTAGAGGAACATTTTTCAAAGGAACATTTTTCAAAGAACTTAAATATTATCTTCTGTAAAAAAAATGTAAAACTAACTCACGTTAAAGAAAAAATACCGTCATGAGTCAATTTTGATTATGTAGGGGATGTTGAATACCAAACACGATTCTAATTGGTCTTAACTTGGTAAGCCCAACTTATCTGGGTCATCCTTCATCTCAACTGTGGACGCACACCTCCTTATGGTATCACCTGGGGAGCTAGTGTAACACCCATTAATATTGTGAGTTAACATGTTCCGAGAGTTGTCCCATCGTAATCCTAGGGCTAGTAACACTCTCTTAAAAAAAATACAATGAAGAGGATAAAATTAGAATTGAAATGTCCCACTACCTAATGTTAGAGGAGGCTGTCCGAAACTTCGATAGAAAGACCAAGTAGAGGAACATTTTTCAAAGCTTGGCCTATAAAATTGGAGAATATTCGCACAAGATCGAAATCCATGGAATTCTAAAATATGCTCGGACTTTGACCTTAACAGGTTGTAATATTTAAGTAAGTAAGAGTCAATCTTATGTAAAAACTTATACAAAAAAGAAGATTTTAACTGTTTAAGTTTTAAAATAATTTTAAAAAAGTTTTAAAATAATTACAAAAAATTGTATAAAAATATTTTTCCAAAAATTACAACAAAGCAAAAAAAAGCAGAGAAAAACAAAGTTATTTTCACATGATTTTGGATCTAAAAATAAAAATTGTTTATATTAATTATAAGCTGCTAAGTTTTCAACATATGAAGTAGCTCAGTGGAAGAGTCTCTGCCTAGCAGTCGGAGGGTCTGGGTTCGAGCCCCCATGGGATCATAAAAAAAATTTTGTATTTCGTTTAAAAATATATGTTTTTAATAAAACAACAACAAAAAAGTTGTTGCTGTTGTTGCTTTCAAATTGCTTACTTAAGTCATTACTTTTCTGCAATTGGTAAGTACTTGCCTCCAATGACATCCCCATGTTAATGTAATGACTTAAACAGCGAATGAGTAAGTAGTTCGTGTTCAATAGTTTAACTGTTTAACTCATTATTTGGTAATGGAAAGTTTTACTGGGTTCTTAAACGAACAATAATTGTATATATATATATATATATATATATATATATATATATATATATATATATATATATATATATATATATATATATATATATATACATATATATACAGAATGGCTATCACGAAAACGGCTTTTTAGATGTATAGGCCGAATCAGAAGGGACTTTTTGAAAAAACGGGCAAAAAGGGTAAAAAAGGGGAAAAAGTAAAAAAATGCTATATCTACTAAAGTAATAGGTATAGAAACAAAATTTAAATTATGTTTTGAATAGCTGTTTAAATGAGCGGACAGGTGTTTGGTACTTTTTTCAATCTACGCCCGATAGGGGGTAAAAAAGGGTGAAAATGTTTTTTTTGGTACCATTTTAAGCCACTCTTATAATTTGAACCAAACAAAATAGAAAAGAATTTTGTAATGCAATCAATAAATGTGAGAAAAATATTGAACACGTACTTGGTACTTTTTTGATTTTTGGTGCCAAAATGGGTAAAAAAGGGATAAAATGATAACTTAACACCTCATGAAGTAATATGAATAGGAACATTATGTTAACTGCGTTTTTATAAAAAGTACCGAATTCAATTGGTACCAAGAACCAAATATGCATATATAACTTTTTAGAAATTAGGGGATAAAAGGGGAAAAAATTGGTAATAGTAAACTATGCATTTAATCATGTTATGCACATGCAATAATCTTAAGCCAAAGTTGTTACGCATAAGACGACGAAGGTTTTTAAGTTGGTAACACTAATTTCCGACAGGTGGCGCCACTGAAAATTACTCAAAATTAATTAAATCGTAAACTGTGCATTTGATCATGCTATTATCTTTAGCGAAGTTGTTGCAAATGAGCCGGCGAAGGTTTTTTAAATGGTATGAACAATTTCCGAAAGGTGGCACCACTGAAAATTACTAAAAATTAATCAAATCGTAAACTTTGCATTTGATCAGGCTATGATCTTTAGCAAAGTTCTTGCGCATGAGTCGATGGAGGTTTCTAAGTCGGTATGATCATGTGTTGATAGGACAAAATGAATAAAATTATTCAAAATTAATAGGATATAAATTTATTTTAGTTGGTAAGTACTTTATAAAACAAAATATATGAAAACTTTAAAATTTTCCTCGATATGCTTATCATAAAGCTCCGAGCAAGGATCGGTCGCCCAGGTATTGAAGAAGTTATACTAATAGTTCGTGAAATGAAAGGTTGAAAATGAAGAATTTTTAAAATTGTTATTTAGGAGAATTTTTTGAGATATTCGTCATTCGCCTGCAATTATTTATAATACAAAATTAAGCAGGGGAATGACGACAAACTAAAAGTTATCTATTTTAGAAAAGTTTTTGCTTTCAACTTTATTATAAAAATGTCCATTGAACCTTAACTAGATGAAAAAGCTTTAACACGATCGATTTTAATAGATAGTATTTTTATTCAAGTTAATCACATGATAACACTTTTAATTTAATAGCCTTAATTAAATTTGACATTTCAAATTTTGGACTAATTGGAGTCACTGATATCATTATTTACTTAACTAAATACCTGCAAATTTGCATAATTTTTTGATTCATTGAAGCATTTTGGCGTTAAACATTTTTTTTTATAGTTTTTGTGTTGTTTAGAGTAGAAAATTGTTTACGCATTAAATTTAACGAATAAAAAACTTAAAGTCTACATGCGGAAGTTAAGAGTAAGCAATTTGGGCTAATTGGTAAAATTTAAGACACGTGTTTCAAAATTTTAAATTGTACTACATTAGGGGCTTGATACGCAAAATAAATTTAATAAAAACAACAATTATCAGATTTACGAGTGTTTTTGTGATTTTCGTCTATTTTGTGACTTTTGACAGAAGGGTTTGTATAGAAGCTATGGCCAAATATCAAAGTACAGGTAGCAATTCTAAAGATAATTTGATGAAATTTGGCACAGATTAATTTGTTGATAGTAAGACTATGGCTTTTGAAATTCGTCAAAGTCGATCTATTATTTATGGTACCCGCTTCCCGGAATTGATATTTTGGCCACAAATATCAATAGTTTTCATGAAATTTAAAACAAATACTGCTTATGTAAACCAAAATCACTGTAACAAATTTCGTTGAAATCGGTTCACATTTGAACGTAGTAGCTCCCATACAAACTCTTCTGTCAAATCGCACTAAATTGGACAAAAGTCACTAAAACGCACGTAAATATAAAGATAGTGAAAATTTTGAAGGACAGACTGATATGGTATAATCGACTCAGAAAGTGATTATATGTATACTGTAAAGAATACTTTAAAGAGGGTTTAAGGCCAATATTTCTATGCGTTGCTTAATCAGCCCTTTTCGCCTATGGTGTTTGCCCCTCTAATGTTGACGACTGTCGCAAAAGAATAAAGAACCATGATTAAAGAGTGGATTTAATCGATAAATACAAATGTGATGTGACTAGTACCCAGGAGTTGAGATGGAATGGCCTCGGCGCGGTGTCACCAAGACACCAAAAGGTGACCTGTACTATAGCTGTCATGAGAGTAGTTAAGAATTTGGGTGCGAATTTCGGATCTCGAAATCTGGTTTCCAGGTTCGTTCCAGTAAATGAAAGGTTAGCGACAATACGAGTCAAAGCTAAGTACTTTTATCTGAGGAAGATTTTTGCTCACACTCCGATAAATAGAAAGACGATAATGTCAAAGAAGATTTTTATGATTAACTTGAGGCAGAAAACTGTCCCAAGTATGACTTTAAAATAATTAAAGCTGTTTTTAACGCAATGATAGGGCGGGAAAGTTGCTTTAATCTACTGTTCAACCTCCAAAGTCTAACGACTGACAATGGTATTAGCTTGATCTCCTTTGCGGCGGCTCGCAATTTAGTGGTAAGCATCATCAGGTTTCCTTATATTGAAATCTACATGGGTCCACCGATCAAATTTGAAAAAGTCAGATAGACCATAGTGTAGCACTAATATGCACGCCGATCATTATTTTGTTTCAGTCCAGGTGAGAATACGCCTGAGTATGTTCGCGGAACATACAAACGGAAGCGTAAAGAAAATTTAACATTACAATTTCATCAAATTGCCATCGATTACACGAAAAGAATATCTCAATTTCTCGGAGAAAATATTTTCCATCAAATTGCCACCGATTACTCGCAACGAATAGCTCAATTAAGCGGATAAAATATTTCTAGTTCCAACGACATCAGTGCTTTACTGCAAAATATTGCCTTTTCCCTGAAAACTGCTGTAAAATGTATATTAGGGTTCCAAAACCCTCTTCCTTAAACCTCTTGGTATGACAACGAGTGCCGCTATGTCACTGATGAGAAAAATGCTGCCTACATTGCAACTCTGCGGTCAGTAATAACTCATCGAACTTTAGGAGATATCGAGACAGAAGGAGGGAAGAGAAACGCCTATTCCGAAGTAAAAGAATGAAATGGAGAGACGTGTGTTTGAGGAAATTGAGATGAATAAGAGTCGTAATGAAGTGCGCAAATTTTATCAAAAAGTTAAACACCCAACGGATGGCACGTAACCGACGTTGAAAACGTACTGAAACTTTTGCAAATTGTTGCTATAAAATGGAATCGACCAAAATGTCACGCCTAAACATATGTCCACTACCAATCCAAAATGAGGTCAGAATTGCAATAATTCGACTATAAAATAATAAAGCTGCGGGTGCCGGTGGTTTGCCAGCATAGCTTTTCAAGGCCGGATGAGTTGATAAAAGCCATATGGTTAGAAGAACGTGTACCCGATGATTGAAATCTCAGAGTTCTTCGTGCAGTGCACAAACAACAAATAGACATTTATAATCTCTTTGTTGACTCCAAAGATGCTTTTGTCAGTCCGATACGAACGATCTTGTTTAAAGCAATGTCTAAGTTTGGCATCTCTACGAAACGTATATGGTTATGCAGGATGACATTAACTAATACAACCTCATCAGTTGAAATCGGTAAGAGCTTATCGGAGTCCTTCATAAGTAACGGTGATTCAGGCAAGGTGATAGTTTATCATGCGATCTCTTTAGTATTGTGTTAGAGGAAATCCTACGAGATTTTGCAGTTAATTCAACTGGAACAATTTTCCACAGAAAACACATAATACTCGCGTTTACCGATGACAATGATATCCTGGGAATCCATGAAAATAGGTCTAGTTGTCAATGAATGTAGTTGTGCTGAATCATACTCACTTGCAGATAAAGCTATTCTTGGAATTTTTAAAAGGAAAATCCTATGAAAAATGTATGGACCAATAAGAGTCAGCTTATACTGAGTTATACTTTAACATTGACATAGTAAAACGCGTTAGACAACAGCTGTTGCGGTGGCTAGGACGTGTTGTGCAATTGGATGAAAATACTCCAGCAGGAAAAGTGTTCGAAAGTGATCGCGAGGGAACCTGTAGAAGAGAACGACTGAAACTTCGATGGAAAAACCAAATAGAAGAAAATCTATCAATGCTTGGCCTTTGACCAAACAGGTTGTAATGTAGGCCATTTAAGCAAGTAATTAATCCTGATATTGATAGCATAACCAACCATCAAAACGCGCTGAAAAATGTTCTCCCAGCAAACATTTTTGGTATTATTAAAAATATATTTATTATAATAAATTGGGATGCTATATTACAAATCGTCAGCTTAATATAAAAAATTGCTAAATTGAGATTTTGATACCATGTGGTAGAGAAATTTATGCATATATGTTTTCTTTAATTTGGGGCTTGAAGTGTGTGAAAAGGTTCGATAAGAAAAACTGCTAAGTCCACTAATAGAAAACGTTTGTCAGAAAAATCTGTTAAGTCCAGTACAACGTAATTTTGTTTTTGAAATATAACAAGTAAGAGTGTTGTATTCGGATGTGCGAATCTTATATACCCACCATCAAGTTGTGTTAAATTTAGAAACATATCTCATATATATACGAAGATGGAGCTAATTCAAAATGTGGAATAATTTGAAAAAAAAAAAATAAAAAAAAAATTGGTAAGCTAATTGGTATTGTTTAAATCTTTGGACAAAATTCGGTTGCAGTAGCTTTATAGTTCAACATTTTAAAGTATGTACCCTAGTATTTACTTTGCACAAACTCCTTTTCATAACCGGGTATAGTTTTACATTAATAAGTTGTCAAATACTTTTTGTTGTGCTTAATATGCAATTAGGCCAAACACGTTGATTAAAATACGTCAGGTCCATATATTTGCAATCTTATACTAAATGTACCTCCAAATCTTTTTGATATGTGATACAAAAAGGGGATGTTATATATAGGAACTATATCCAAATGTTGACCGATTGTAACAAATTTTACTCACTGGCCTTTGATACATTTTTTTTTGGTTTCCGGGAGAGTTTTTTTTGTATGAAAGCTATAGTCAAATATGGATCGACTCCTATAAAATTTGATATACTGACCAATTATGGCATAAAACTTCTCTATTCTAAATTTAGTCGTCATAGCTATTACAATTGTATTCAATTTATCAGCATTAATGCGTTTCCGGGGGCGGGGTTATATTGGAACTCTTACTAAATGTGAACCGATTTCGTCCATTTTCAGTACACAGTAATATATCAAAAATGCTTTTGTAAAATTTTGTCTCTCTAGCTTTTGTAGTTAAGGAGCTATCACGCTTTTATCTGACGGACAGGCGGACATAAGGCAACCTTTCTTTTTGTATTTTTATGCATCCGTAAGTTTTTTAGATGGGTGCTATGGTCAAATGGTGATCGATTGTGACAAAATTTTGCACACTGGCTGGTATTTAAGTAAGACTTCCTCGTGCTAAATTTAGTGGCCAAAGCTATTACAGTTTATCATTTATTGGCATTTAAGTGCATTTCAGGTGGAATTTATTCTGTTTCCGTAAGTTTTTTGTATGGGAGCTATGGTTAAATGTGAACCGATTTCGATAAAATTTTATATGTTGCCTAGTGCTTAAAACTACTAGATACCAAATTCTGTTATTATAGCTATTATAATTTGTCATTTATTAGCAAATAAGCGATTAGCATAGACGAGGTTATACGGGAGCTATGGTCAAATGTGAGCCGATTTTGACCGATTTAAACATCAAAATTTTCCAAGAAATGAAAAATATTTGTGCCAAATTTTAGTGACCTAGATCCTTTCGTTAAATTTTTATCGTGCCGACAACAGGCAGATATGCAGACAGACAGACAGACAAACAGACAGACAAACGGGCATCGTTTTTGAGCCAATATTAAGGAAATTACAAACGAAATGACAATCTCAATATACCAAACATTCTTTTTGATGGTGGGTATAAAAATACACTTGGATCGGCTATTTTCATGTACATTTCAGATATTTTTTTGTATAAAATATAAAGCTCGTAGTGTCCGTCTTTCGCCCATGTGAAAGACTTTGAAAGACCTTTTTCCGTGATCAAATCGAGCTGATTTTTTGCAGGCAGACTCTTAGAAATGTCTGTCAAGTCTATTTAAAAGAATAGACTTTTGTTAATTCTCAAATTTTTTTGATTTTTTTTTTCTTTTTTTCAGCATAACTTGAAGAAACTTCAAATTTTTAAACTACTAAAGCGTTCGGGAAAATAATTGTTTTTCGACCCATCCTACTCCATATATTTGGAGTTTATCAATCCGAAAAAAGTATATTTGGTTCATGGGTCAGAAAAAAAAATCGTTTTTATACCCTTCACCAATAGGTGAAAGGGTATTATAAGTTTGTGATTCCGTTTGTAATTTTTTTATTAGTGATCGTAGACCCCATAAAAATTATACCGATCGACTCAGAATCGGGAGGAGAATCGATTAAGCGATGTCCGTCTGTCTGTCTGTCTGTCTGTCCGTCTGTCTGTCTGTCTGTTGAAATCAAGTTTCTGAAGCCCCCGGAGGATGGACTTACATAAATTATGTATCAGATTTTAGGAAATTCTCCCGCAATGAACGCTATTAAATTTCGTTAAAATCGGTTAATTAACACCGAAAATATCGAAAAAATACCAAAAATTAGACGAAAATTTTAAAATTTTTGATTGAAACACACTTTTAAATAACAAGAGAAAAAAGATACTCCTGGTGTACATGTGATAATATGTTATATATCAGATTGTAGGAAATAGTTTGCCAATGCACTCTGTAAAATTTTATCAAAATCGGTCCATAAACCACTGAGATATCGCCAAAACACTGAATTTGATGTATCGCAAATTGCCCAAAGTTCGCATTAGAGAATGTTTGTTGAAAAAATGAAATGCAGAAATAGGAAAAACCATCCTCCTTTAGCACGGACCTACATAAATTTCATATCAGATTTCAGGAAATTCCCCCCCCCAAGCACGTTATTAAATTTCATCAAAAGCGGTCCATAATCAATTGAGATATCGCCATAACACTACATTTGAGGAACAGCAAATTGCCCAAAGTACGTGTCTAAGAAATTTTGTTTACATTTTGTAAGTATTGTTTCAGCGATATCTCAGGTGTTTATGGACCGATTGTGATGAAATTTGACATCGTTCTTTGTGTGAGGATTTTCTAAATCTGATATATAAACTCCACAAATCTGATTACGATTACCATTCAAATTGTACCGATCAACTCAGAATCGGCAGGAGTATCGATTTCGCAACCTCAGTCTGTCCGTCCGTCTGTTTGTCTGTCTGTCCGTCTGTTTGTTTGTCCGTCCGTCCGTCTGTTTTGTTGTCCGTCCGTCTACCTGTCTGTAATTTTTTCTGTTGTAGTCAAGTTTTTGGAGCTCCTGTTTTGTCGATATCTCAGGTGTTTATTTTGATGAAATTTAATAGCGTCCTTAGCAGGGGATTACCTAAATCCTGATGCATTCGGTAATTTGTGGTAGATATAATTTAGCGTTTAAGCGATGGTGTTTTGATCGACAATGATAAAATTCAGGGTGGGACAATATCCTAAAATTTTGTGTAAAATCCAGGAGCTCCACAAATCTGATTTTAGCAGACAGACACTCTGCATTAATCTTAATTTTGTGTCTGACTTTTGAACATTATGATAACATTTGAGAATGTATTATATATCAAATTATAGGTAATCTTCCTAGGAAGTACAAAAATGATATCCGTCCAAAACCTACATATGTATGTAAGTATCTCACATATCAACGAAAATTTAAATTTTTTAATTGCAATTGGGAGAAATCCGTTCACGTTTGACAATTGATCCCGTATAACTTCGCCAAAGATACGATGATGACATTTAGTATAAAGACGTTGTACAATATTAATATTCAGGGCCATAGCGCCTAAAATAAACTTTCTAGAGGGACAACATTTGACAAAAGTATTTCTGATCTCTTGAAAAGTTCGATATTGAAAATGGGCGAGCTCTATTCACATTTAGTGAAATCTCCCAATAGATTTAATGCTGATAAATTAAATCACATTAAAATTGCACAAGGAACTAGAGCAAAACTTTCCAAACATTCATCGGACAGATCGAAAGAACAATACATCCCAAATATTATTGATGAAGTGTCCATTTTAATTAATTAACTAACTTCAGATTAATAAGCAAATCTTTAATAACTTTTCCAACAAAGCTGATATCCATCCATTCAAAAGCTATATATTTCATGTATGTATCTAAAACTAAGAGTGTATACCCTATAATTTTAAGGCTTATCATTGTTAAAGCTTTGACCTAAATCAGTCCGCTAACTTCAGAGTTTTACATAACTAATCAAGAACTTTTACTAGTTGGATAATTCGTACGAATTAAAGTGCACAACCCTCACTGGGCACTGTGTTTTTGGGTTGCATGCCAGAATACTTAAACTTCATCAAATCGATGTGCTATTGCAAATGTAAGGGCATCTACATTTTGAAGATGCTTCATGGTTTATCTGGTCTATCGAACTTTATTAAATGTTCGTAAAATATGTGTCTATTTTATTTCGAAGCTACTGGCTGGCTTAAATATGCATTCTCTACTTGTAGTCTAGTAATCATTATCTTTCACAAAGGGACCACTTTAGAACCCAAGTGAAGCTTCCGTAGACATCAGTCTCCTGCCCAACCTAACCTTTGGGTGCATAACTATTCTAGATGATGACGCCACCGAAAAGCTTTTCCTTTTCCGACTCTTAATTTTAAAGACTCTTTGCATATAATACTAGTATAACCAAATTTTGCTAGGAATTACATTAAGAACTTTTGCAACACCATTGGTGAAGGGTATCCAAGATTCGGCAAAGCCGAATATACCACTCTTACTTGTTGTAACTTCCTTTTGAAGTATAAAATTCAAAGTAGCAGATATATTTCCTAGAGACAATTTTGTTTTGAAAAAAATTTAAACCGAATTTAAATTCTGTATTTTGTTCACTTTTTCACAGCAATCAAAATTTACGCATTTATTAATTCTGCTAGTGACGTTCAAATAAAAAAATCGTTTACTACCAACATTCATTCATTCATTCATTCATCCATTTCTTCATTCATTTATTCATACTCTAGCATAAACATTAGAATGCAAAAAAAATGCTTTACTGGATAACTTTAAATAACTGGGAATATGAACTTGGGAAAATGTGTTACGGAAAAATACCTACTGGCTGACTAATTTTAGTGAAAAAGTACGAGTATGTTCATATATTTAAACAAGTACAATTTACATATTTAGGTAAACGATGGTACTCAAGTTAAGTTATGGATTGTTTTACAAATACATACATACATTCATAAAATTAAATAATACACAGATACATACATAAGTAAATATTTACACCGACAATTTAAGCCAAGTCATAGTGGGCTCTGAATACTTATGTTGTGGTAGTACTAACTACGATTAAGCTTTTGGGTATGAACAAATTTTAGATATTATACCTTGATTATGTGTGATAATAATTTGTAATTAAAACACGTATAATCTACGCCTATAGACTTAAAGTTTAGCCGTAGAAAAAAAATTATGTTTATTCACATAAATATTCACTTGTGCGTGTGTGTGTGTGTGTGTTTGAGCATTATTTGCAGTAATTATTCTCTTCCAAAAATAAAAATTCAAATAAAAACAAGTAAGAGTGGTATATTCGGCTTTGCCGAATCTTGGATACCCTTCACCAATGGTGTTGCAAAAGTTCTTAATGTAATTCCTAGCAAAATTTGGTTATACTAGTATTATATGCAAAGAGTCTTTAAAATTAAGAGTCGGAAAAGGAAAAGCTTTTCGGTGGCGTCATCATCTAGAATAGTTATGCACCCAAAGGTTAGGTTGGGCAGGAGACTGATGTCTACGGAAGCTTCACTTGGGTTCTAAAGTGGTCCCTTTGTGAAAGATAATGATTACTAGACTACAAGTAGAGAATGCATATTTAAGCCAGCCAGTAGCTTCGAAATAAAATAGACACATATTTTACGAACATTTAATAAAGTTCGATAGACCAGATAAACCATGAAGCATCTTCAAAATGTAGATGCCCTTACATTTGCAATAGCACATCGATTTGATGAAGTTTAAGTATTCTGGCATGCAACCCAAAAACACAGTGCCCAGTGAGGGTTGTGCACTTTAATTCGTACGAATTATCCAACTAGTAAAAGTTCTTGATTAGTTATGTAAAACTCTGAAGTTAGCGGACTGATTTAGGTCAAAGCTTTAACAATGATAAGCCTTAAAATTATAGGGTATACACTCTTAGTTTTAGATACATACATGAAATATATAGCTTTTGAATGGATGGATATCAGCTTTGTTGGAAAAGTTATTAAAGATTTGCTTATTAATCTGAAGTTAGTTAATTAATTAAAATGGACACTTCATCAATAATATTTGGGATGTATTGTTCTTTCGATCTGTCCGATGAATGTTTGGAAAGTTTTGCTCTAGTTCCTTGTGCAATTTTAATGTGATTTAATTTATCAGCATTAAATCTATTGGGAGATTTCACTAAATGTGAATAGAGCTCGCCCATTTTCAATATCGAACTTTTCAAGAGATCAGAAATACTTTTGTCAAATGTTGTCCCTCTAGAAAGTTTATTTTAGGCGCTATGGCCCTGAATATTAATATTGTACAACGTCTTTATACTAAATGTCATCATCGTATCTTTGGCGAAGTTATACGGGATCAATTGTCAAACGTGAACGGATTTCTCCCAATTGCAATTAAAAAATTTAAATTTTCGTTGATATGTGAGATACTTACATACATATGTAGGTTTTGGACGGATATCATTTTTGTACTTCCTAGGAAGATTACCTATAATTTGATATATAATACATTCTCAAATGTTATCATAATGTTCAAAAGTCAGACACAAAATTAAGATTAATGCAGAGTGTCTGTCTGCTAAAATCAGATTTGTGGAGCTCCTGGATTTTACACAAAATTTTAGGATATTGTCCCACCCTGAATTTTATCATTGTCGATCAAAACACCATCGCTTAAACGCTAAATTATATCTACCACAAATTACCGAATGCATCAGGATTTAGGTAATCCCCTGCTAAGGACGCTATTAAATTTCATCAAAATAAACACCTGAGATATCGACAAAACAGGAGCTCCAAAAACTTGACTACAACAGAAAAAATTACAGACAGGTAGACGGACGGACAACAAAACAGACGGACGGACGGACAAACAAACAGACGGACAGACAGACAAACAGACGGACGGACAGACTGAGGTTGCGAAATCGATACTCCTGCCGATTCTGAGTTGATCGGTACAATTTGAATGGTAATCGTAATCAGATTTGTGGAGTTTATATATCAGATTTAGAAAATCCTCACACAAAGAACGATGTCAAATTTCATCACAATCGGTCCATAAACACCTGAGATATCGCTGAAACAATACTTACAAAATGTAAACAAAATTTCTTAGACACGTACTTTGGGCAATTTGCTGTTCCTCAAATGTAGTGTTATGGCGATATCTCAATTGATTATGGACCGCTTTTGATGAAATTTAATAACGTGCTTGGGGGGGGGAATTTCCTGAAATCTGATATGAAATTTATGTAGGTCCGTGCTAAAGGAGGATGGTTTTTCCTATTTCTGCATTTCATTTTTTCAACAAACATTCTCTAATGCGAACTTTGGGCAATTTGCGATACATCAAATTCAGTGTTTTGGCGATATCTCAGTGGTTTATGGACCGATTTTGATAAAATTTTACAGAGTGCATTGGCAAACTATTTCCTACAATCTGATATATAACATATTATCACATGTACACCAGGAGTATCTTTTTTCTCTTGTTATTTAAAAGTGTGTTTCAATCAAAAATTTTAAAATTTTCGTCTAATTTTTGGTATTTTTTCGATATTTTCGGTGTTAATTAACCGATTTTAACGAAATTTAATAGCGTTCATTGCGGGAGAATTTCCTAAAATCTGATACATAATTTATGTAAGTCCATCCTCCGGGGGCTTCAGAAACTTGATTTCAACAGACAGACAGACAGACGGACAGACAGACAGACAGACAGACGGACATCGCTTAATCGATTCTCCTCCCGATTCTGAGTCGATCGGTATAATTTTTATGGGGTCTACGATCACTAATAAAAAAATTACAAACGGAATCACAAACTTATAATACCCTTTCACCTATTGGTGAAGGGTATAATAATGTCTGTCTATCGGTATTTATTACTACTGTTTCGTTTATTTATTGAAATAATATTCAGGTATTCATGGCAATGTTCTCTGATGTGATACATTTTTTTCCCGTTCGTTGTTTTATTTGTTCATACGACCTTCCCCAAAGGTTGTGTGAGAGACCCATTAAATGTCCCCCTGCTACCATTAATGCCGCCTGATAAAATTTATTTATTTTCGAATATTTATTCGAATTTTTTTATTTGTGTATTTTTTTTTTGGCATATAATCACAAATTTAATTTGGATTTAATGGCTAGAAAAAACAAATCAGTTGGAGATAGACAGACAGACAGATCCATAGAAGGACTGTGAGAGCCGGTGAAGTAAAAGTGAAACAAAGCGTAAATAATACAAATAAATAATTTGTTTTTGTTAATTTTATAAATTAATGATATGTTACAATAAAAATAAATAATTTAAGAAAATAAAACGTTTAGATACTTAGGTTAAATAACAAAAACTAATAATAAATTTAATTAAATAGCACTTTTTAACAAATATACATATTTGCAAACATTTCAATACAAACATATTAGAGTGTCCCAAACAAATAAAAGTTGGACACATACCTTCCAATTTTTTATTACAAAATTTTGGATTTTTGAAAAATATGACTTTTTTCATCATATCTTAAAAACGAGTTGCCCAATTTTACTGAAATGTAAACTGGTGGATTAGGAACAAAATTGTTTATGATCTACGGTTTCGGAGTTATTCTCATCGAGATGTAAAGAAATGTTTCTTCTTTAAAAATTCACAATTCGATCGTAAGTAAGAATTAGAAGTGATTTTATTGACAATAAATTAAAAATAACTAATTTTAGCAAACATTTTTCAAATTCTTTAAAAAATTAAGTAAAGACGAAAATTTTCAAAATATGTACTTTAATAGGACTTAACATGAGATATTCTTTTGCTAACCACTTCATTTACTATATCGTTAAGATTTATATGTTGATTTTCATGAAATAAAGTTCATTTTATTTGAAACATTCAAAGTTTTTGACCATGTAATAAAAATTGTATATTTTTAACATCTTCGATTTTTTTTTATGAATTTAAAAAAAATGTAAATTTTCTAACAAACAAGTAAGAAAGCGCTATAGTCGGTCAAGCCGACCATACGATACCCTTCACAACTAAGGTCAAAGGTGTTGTTTTTCGTGTGTAAAGACAAATATTTGCTAAATTTTGCCATCATACAAACATTTTCTCAAAACTTATATATTCAACCTGTTTCCGTCATTTGGACTTATATGAGAGCTAAGGTCAAATGTTAACCGAATATCTCGAAATTTGGCAGATTAATTACAGTTGTTACAAAAATTATGTATGCAAAAAATAGACTCAAAATTTCCATTATCTTTAGATTTACGAGCGTTTTAGTGATTTTTTGTCTCATTTAGTGCGTTTTTAAAGAAGAGTTTGTATGGGAGCTATAGTCAAATGTGGACCGATTTCAACAAAATTTGGTACAGTGATTTAAGTTGTCATAAGCAGTATTTGTTTTAAATTTCATGAAAAAATATTGATATTCGTGGCCAATATAGCAATTCCGGGAAGTGGGACCTATGGGAGGTACCATAAATAATGGACCAATTTTGACCAATTTCAATAGCCATGGTCCCATTATCAAAAAAATGATCTGTGCCAAATTTCATTAAATTATCTTTAGAATTGCGACCTGTAGTTTGATTACAAGGTTTACATGGGGGTCCAGCCAGCCGTCCAGCCAGCCAGACGGACGGACGGACGGACGGACGGACATCGCTAAATCGACTCAGAAAGTGATTCTAAGCCTATTGGTATACTAAAAGGTGGGTCTAAGACAAATATTTCTATGCGTTACAAACATCAGCACAAACTTATAATACCCTTTCCACCTATGGTGGTGAAGGGTATAAAAAATATACAATGAAGTGCAAATAACTCCGTATCCATTAAACGTATAAAAAATTATTTTAAGAGCACATAAAGATAATTTTACTTTCTATTCTGTAATTTTCAACAAAATTGAGCAAGCTTCTTGAAAAATTAAAAATTGTATAAAAAAATTTAAAAATTATATATCCATAGAATTTTAAAACTCGCCCGTTTTAACAAACGATAACAAATAAAACATGAAGAAAGTACTATAGTCGGTCAAGCCTGACCATACGATACTCTTCACTACTAAGGTAAAAGGTGTTCTTTTTCCTGTATAAAGACAAATATTTGCTAAATTTTGCCACTATACAAACATTTTATCAAAACTTAATATTTAAACTGTTTCCGTCATTTGGACTTATATGAGAGCTAGGGTCAAATGTGGACCGATTATCTCGAAATTTGGTTAATTGATTATTCAAACTCAAAATTCTCATTATCTTCAGATTTATGAGCGTTTAGAGATTTTTGTCTCATAAAGTGCGTTTTGACAGAAGAGTTTATATAGGAGCTATAGTGAAATGTGGACCGAAATTTGGTGCAGTGATTTTGGTTTACATAAGCAGTATTTGTTTTAAATTTCATGAAAAAATATTGATTTTTGTGGCCAATATTTCAATTCCGGGAAGTGGGACCTATGGAAGCTACCATAAATAATGAATCGATTTTGACGAATATTAAAAAATGATCTGTACCAAATTTCATCAAACTATCTTTAGAATTGCGATCTGTACTTTGATTACATGGTTTACATGGGGGTCCAGCCGGCCGTCCAGCCAGACGGACGAACGTACTGACTTACATCGCTAAGTCAACTCAGAAAGTGATTCTAAGTAGGTATACTAAAAGATGGGTCTAAGATCCACCTTTACATCAGCACAAACTTATAATACCCTTTCCACCTATGGTGGTGAAGGTTATAATTAATGGATTAGCCTCTTGAAAAATGGCAAATTTTATAAAAAAAAATAAAAATTGGTGGTCGCTTAGTAGGTTGTTAACTCAGCAGTGAGGTTAAGAACTACCGGTGAATGGTCTACCTCATCCATAGGCCACTCCACTATTCTGGATAAACTACCTAATCTCCCCGAAAATATTCACTACTGCATTTCATCACCCGTTTTCGAGCAATTCTTCTCTGTGAATATCTCTGTCTTGCCGCAATATCTATCATCTGTCTACACCACATCCCTTCTCATCCGTGAATGCCGGGCATCCCTAAACGAGATGGCGAGAAATTCCAACATCGAACTTCTCTGGGTACGCAGTCACAGTAATGTACCAGGTAACATCACTGCGGATAACTTAGCAAAAGTTGGTGCTCTCCTTGGTCAGGAAGCACATCGACCAATTTATAGGTATACCACTATCAGCATGCAAACTGCTCATTAAGCAGTTTCTTTTTAGGTCCGCACAGATCAACTGGTCCACAGAAACGATCTGTTCGATCTCCAGACTTACATGGCCAACTTACGACTGTAAGCGTTCTGCAATCTTGGTCAGCTTTCCGCGCCATAGACTTCGCACCCTCATCTCAGTACTTACAGGACACTGTTTAATAGGTTAACATGCTAGGAGACTTAATCTTCAAAGCAATAACTACTGCAGAAGCTGTCAAAACGTGAAGGAGGAAGAAACTATCACTCATTTCCTCTGTCATTTGCCCAGCCCGTGCTGATATAAGGACACTCCATCTGGGATACCCTTTTTTGCATGTTTTATCAGAGATCTCGAACACAAACATTCGTAAAATAAGCTCTTTTATTTGTGCTACTGGATGGCTCTAGTTTGAGCCTCTAATTTATTGATAGTTTAGAAATTTTCTTTTCTTGTGCTACCTACAACCAGTTTCCTTTCACAGCGTAGTTCGATTAATCTTTCTCCGTTGTCGTTTCTTACTCCGACACCGTGCTTACCAATGTAGTGTTCTAAGCCGGTGTTGTTTGAGCCAACTTTGGCGTTAAAGTCGCCTAGTATCATAGTAATGTCACAATTATGTACATAACTGTTCATCCAACTGCTTAATACATCGTAAAATTCGTCTTTGTCGTTTTCAGATTGAATTTCTGTAGGAGCGTAGACATTGATAATTATCATATTACGACCTTTAGTCTTAAGTTTTATTGCCATTAGCCTCTCATTGATAGGATACCATGCTATCATGGCTTTAGCTGTTCCTTTAGTCATCAAAAAGCCCACACCCCTACTATGCTCATCACCCTCCGGACGACCGGAGTAAAGAAATACAATATTTTCGTTCCGAACTTCCCCTTGTCCTGTCCATTTTGCGTCTTGCACCGCCAGCAAATCAATTTTATAATCCAACATTTCACGCCTTAGTTGTTCTAGTTTTCCAGTTTCGTATAGCGTGCGTACGTTCCATGTCGCAAACTTTAAATTTTCTTTCATGCCTATATTAGTTTTTATAGTTCGATTTCTTTGGATAGAATTGGTTTCATTCATCAAGATGTTTTTGCATAGATTAGGCACCTCCAAAATCCTTGTGCCAGCTGCCGTAGCAGGGGGATTTCTCGCTTGATTACCCCTTGGAGTAGTATATTCTATAATGTTGTTTCTTTCCATACTTAAAACATCGTAAGTGCTTAGTCGATGGATGATGAGTCCAAAGACAAGAACCACGTTTGTAAAGCGAGCCGCTCGGTCCGAGACAGACGGCCGCTTGCAGCCGCAACTAACATGTTGAACAGACGCTACAGTTTCGTACTTTACCAAGTACAATTATCTTAGACCCTTAGACCAAATACATCGGAATGGCTCTAAGATAACTCCCCCTCACGTTAGCCCTGACCTAGAATCCCACTCGGATTGTTTACCGCATCTTCAACTAGGTTGCTCAGGTTTCCAGGAGCAACTATGCCCTTTTGGCATAGTTACCTATACTCTTTCAAACTCGGGAAAAGTTGTGTGCTTTTCGGCAAGTGATACCCAGATTAAACATCTGCAAGAGTATACAATATTGTTCATCAAAAACGAATACACCATAGTAGTACTCAATACTTGTAGTATAAATGAGAGAATGAGTGTAACCGATATTGTCTGCTTTTGTTTTTGCTCATCCACTCTACCCACAAAGTCAGTAACTGATGCTTTTGCTTATAAGTTGAGAAAGATAAATTTATCTGTTTACAACTGTTTCTTGTTCCAAAATACTTAGATAATTATAAGTATTTATGAGTATTTCGAATAACTTGTGGTAAATGCAAAGACAATTTCGTAGCAATAATGTTTCTATGTTGAATTACTAACATAAAAATGAATAATATAGAAATAAAAGGGAAAAAATTATCAAGAGAATATAAAATAAGTGAAAAAATAATAAAAGTAAAATTTTTTAAGAATTGAAAGTTTTTAAAAATCCTACAATAATAAGAAATTTTTTTAAAAATTTCCTATAAAAAAAAATTAAAAATTCCCTATTAATTGAAAAAAATTTAAAAATTTCTTATAAAAATAAAAGAAAACTAAAAATTTCCTACAAAAACCAGAAATTTTTTAAAAATTTCCTATTAAAATTAAGGAAAAATTTTCTTTGAAATTAAAAAAAAAATTCTATCAAATAAAAATTTTTTGAATTTTTTTTTATCAAAATAAGACATTTCTTAAAAATTCCTTATAAAAATTAGAAATTTTTCAATTTTTTTTTTATAAAAATAAGAAATTTTTAACATTTTTCAGTGTTTGTTTTGTTTAATTGACTATAAAAATGAATAATATAGAAATAAAAGAAAAAAAAATGTCAAAAGAATATAAAATTAGTGAAATAAAGGGATGGAGTAGAATTGAAAGTTTTTAAAATCCTATAATAATAAGAGTTTTTTTAAAAACAAGAATTTTTTTAAAAATTTCCTATAAAAATAAAAAAAAATTAAAAATTTCCTAAAAAATTGAAAAAAAAAAAATTTTAAATTTCCTATAAAAATAAAAAAAAAAATTAAAAATTTCCTACAAAAACAAGAAATTTTTTAAAAATTTTCTATAAAAATTAAGGAAACATTTTCTTTAAAATTAAAAAAAGAAAAATCTATCAGATAAGAAATTTTTGATTTTTTTTTTATAAAAATAAGAAATTTTTTAAAAATTCCCTGTAAAAATAAGATTTTTTTCAAATTTTTTATAAAAATAAGAAATTTTTTAAAAATTTCCTATAAACTAAGAAATTTTTAAAAAGTTCCTATGAAAATAAGAAATTTTTTAAAAACTTCCTATAAAAATAAAAAAAAATTAAAACTTCCTGCAAAATTAAGAAATTTTTAAATAATTTCCTATAAAAATAAGAAATAATGAATTTCCTATAAAAAAAATTTCATATAAAAATAAAAAAACAAAATCAAAAATTTTCTATAAGGATAAGAAATTTTTGAAAAACTTCCTGTAAAAATAAGATATATATTTTTTAATTTTATATGAAAATAAGAAATTTTTTAAAAATTTCCTATAAAAATAAAAAAAAAAAATAAAATTTCCTATAAAATTAAGAAATTTTTGAAAAATCTCGTATTAAAATAAGAAATTTTTGAAAAATTTCCTATATAAAATAAGATATTTTTGAAAAATTTCCTATAAAAAGAAGAAATTTTTGAAAGATTTCTCACAAAAATAACAAATTTTTGAAAAAAACGCATACAAAAACAACAAAGTTTGGAAAAAAAAAATATTAAACTAATCGAATGTCGTTTTTATTTTATCCTATAAGTAAACTTCATACGACATACTATAAGTTATCTATTGTATAACCACTAATACTCATTCCATCCATTTTGCAAAACTATAGGAAAATAAATATGTTATTCTCATTGTCTTTTTACCCACTCAGACTTACTTAGTGGGAGAATACAACAATACTCACTTATAACAAAAAACTTAACTACTCATCAATACACACTCAAAATGATAAAACACAGAAATGGATATACACGGATGGAACTATGCAGATGTTTAACCCAGATATGTGAAAATCGTGTGGACCAGCATTTTCAGATACCTCTGTTTCAGACAAGGCGAAAACAAATGACAAATGTGTGCGCAAACAAAGAAGAAATTTTGCCATTAGCCCACGTATGTTGCTAAAACGTTCTGCCATTACAATATATTGAAGATTTATAGTAGAAAATCTCAAAGATGTTATTTCTTGTCATATTTTTTATTTTGTATGTCAACTAGTGTAATTATCGGAAAAAAGAAAATTTTTTTTTATACTTAAACTAAGATTGATTATATAATATTTGTTCTTTTTATTCAACAAAAACTCGCTAATGAAAGATACAAATGTATCTCTAACGGTTTATAATTGCTTAAAAAATTATCTATACAATATTTCTAATTAATTAGACAATAGATATTAGAAAATGTTATTATTTTAATAAATTTATTTTAAGAAGAAAAAAATGTGACTGTTTTTCTAAAAGCAAATATAGAACCTGGGTAATATTTCAAACAAAATATTTACCCAAATAATAAGGTTTTTAGGTAAAAGTTCTACTAAATATACCATATTTAACCCTCACCGCCATGGCTATGGCGAAAAGGATATTTTGGGCTTGTGGTGATGAGTGTAAAGTAGGGTGCACCTTATTGCGAAATATATTTATTTTTTCTTATGATATTTGAATTTCACTTAGCGCTTGAATGTATTAAAATTTTTAGTCATTTTAGGGTAATTTTCGTCTCCAAGTCTGTTTAGGGTTAATGTATATTTTTTTATAAAAATACTTAATGTTAATAAAAATTAAGATAGTTTTGCATTTTCAACAAAATTAAGCAATAAATTATTAATATTCCCTCATTTTCCTAAAGAAAATGTTTAAACGCAAATTCTGACCTTTGACTCCGGGGAAAAAAGGGTTAAGCTTTTCCAATATTAAAAAAAAACAATGCCGCGTTTATTCTGTATAGTCTGAGGGAAAATATTCACTGTTACTTTTATTAACGTTGAACATTGATACAATTTAACAAGCATATACTCAAATTATCACAAAAAATTCACATTTTCGCGAAATTCTACGATTTCAAATCACAGCTACGGAGAAACGGTTAAAGACATCGACCTATTTTTTATATATTTTATTCTCCAATTTATTTATCTTATGAAACTGGAAAGCAAATTTATTATTTGTAATATTTGTTGAATAAAATTTTTAAAAAATTAAAAAAATTATTTTTGAAACCGACCTGAGAAAAAAGTATAATTTTCTAATATAAAAATAAAAACTGAGTAAATTCAATTACATTTTCACGAAACTCAGCTATTTAGTACTTACGGGTCATAGAATTATAAATCATGTCTTACTTTTGAGTTTATTTATCCCTAAGTAAACTTTTTGGCTGCCTATCCTTAGGAGTGTCGTCATGGACATGAATTTTCGGCGAAAAATTGCTCTAACTCCAAAACTACTTCAGAGATTTTTAGTTTTGATGACTTGAAATAAAGCTACTTTAGTTTTCTTTTTTAATACGTTAAATTTTTTAAAATAGTTTAATTTTTAGTGGCTAAAATTTAGGTAAAGCCAAAAATACTCCCATTGTTTTCATACAAAAAAGTTTAACAATATGGGTTCGATGTGGCACGTGTTCTCCCAATGCGATTTGGAAAAAAAAAGTTGCACAGCTTGTTCTTATTTTATGTAGAGTATTTCTGTGGGGAGCAACGGTTCAATTTCGCACTTTAGAAAAATAAGGTGCACCCTAGATTAATGCATACAAATATTGAACTGAACTGCCCTTTAGCAATTGACTCAAAATCACTTTCTAAGTAGATTTAAGATACAGATTGTTTTGATGAAATTTAGCACAAGGTTTCGGGTACCTACTAAAGGACGACCTCAAGGAATATAGATTTGGCTCTTAGTTTATTGAAATATACCTTTAGGTGATCATATGTAGAAGACCAACACCGCCATTTCCGCTGACAAAAATCTACAAAATAGATTTGATTTTGGTCTTTACCCCACGGGTAAACTTTATCCGATTGTAATAATATTTCATAATCTGATTATTGTAATCAGAAAAATACAAGTAAGAATGTTATATTCGGCTATGTCGAATCTTATATACCCACTATCAAGTTGTGTTAAATTTAGAAACATATCTCATATATCTACGAGGGTGTATTTTTGTGTTTAACTTTCCCAAGTAATCGAAAATAACTTTGTAAAATTTTGTCCTTCTAGCGCTTTTCGTTAAGGCGCTATTGCGCTTTTATCTGACGGACAGACGGACATAAACCCCATTTTTGCGTATTTTTGTGTTTCCGTAAGTTTTTTATATGTGAGCTATGGTCAAATGGTGACCGATCGTAACAAAATTTTGCACACTGGCTGGCATTGACATAAGACTTCCTTGTGCTAAATTTAGTGGCCAAAGCTATTACAGTTTATCATTTTAGGTGAAATTTAGGCTGTTTCCGTTAGTATTTTGTATGGGAGCTATGGTTAAATGTGAACCGATTTCGATGAAATTGTATATGCTACCTAGTACTTATATAAAACTTATATATAACATCTTATTTTAATTCTAATTTATTTTATTCTAATTTTATCATCATAGCTGTTATAATTTGTCATTTATTACCAAATAAGCAATTAGATTAGACGAGGTTATATGGGAGCTATGGTCAAATGTGAATCGATTTTGCCCGATTTCAATACCAAAATTTTCAAGCAAATGAAGAATATTTATGCCAAATATCATTGACCTATATCCTTTCGTTAAGGTATTATTGTGCTAACAACTGATAGACAGACAGATAGGCAGACTGATAGGCAGACTGATAGGCAGACAGACAGACAGACAGACAGACAGACAGACAAACA
>OW121741.1:30899065-31076565 GCA_933228675.1 Stomorhina lunata | reverse complement strand
TCTTATGTGAATGCCAGCCAGTGTGCAAAATTTTGTTACAATCGGTCACCATTTGACCATAGCTCCCATATAAAAAACTTACGGAAACACAAAAATACAAAAAGAAAAAGGGGTTTATGTCCGTCTGTGCGTTAGATAAAAGCGCGATAGCGCCTTAACTAAAAGGGTTACAGCAACAAAATTTTACAAAAGGAAGTCCTATGTAAATGCCAGCCAGTGTGCAAAATTTTGTTACAATCGGTTACTATTTGACCATAGCTCCCATATAAAAAACTTACGGAAACACAAAAATACAAAAAGAAAAGGAGGTTTATGTCCGTCTGTCCGTTAGATAGAAGCGCGATAGCGCCTAAACTAAAAGAGCTAGAGAAACAAAATTTTACAAAAGTAGTTTTGATATGTAATAAAAGTTGTGTACTGAAAATGGGTGAAATCGGTTCATATTTAATTAGGGCTCTCATATAACCCCGCCCCGGGAAACACATGAATGCTGATAAATTGAGTGCAATTGTAATAGCTTTGACGAATAAGTTTAGAATAGAGAAGTCTTATGCAACTACTGGTCAGTATATCAAATTTTATAGGAATCGGTCCATATTTGAGTATAGCTTTCCTATAAAAACACTTCCTGAAACCAAAAAAGAATGTAGCAAAGGCCAGCTAAAAGCTATTAAATTAGAAACTATGATAGCTATGGCCACTAAATTTTGTGAGAAGAAGCTCTATATAAAAACCGATGTCTACAATGAAAAAGATTCTGAGGTACAAGATGATGCATTAGGAACTCCTAACAAAATATATGGACCTTTCGTATTACTATCGGCATGTTTATCCTAACTAAATATTAAGCTAAACGAAAAGCATTTAACAACTTATTAATGTAAAACCATACCATATGAGGCCCTATGCTTCACTGGGAGTCAAGGATAAAAGAAGAAGTATTGTTGTTGAAGTATTGTAATAATGACAATAACAGATATAAAGTTTATCAAAATAATTACAAATCTTTGCTCAATGTGATTGATATTGTCTGAGGTAAATAAAAGGCAAAATACTTAAGCAATCCCAATCAACATTTTTGTTATTTTCTGATCATATTTGACTCTTTTTCGACTGCCGCGAACGATTAAAACAATCAAATATGCTATCATTTTCGATTCGAAAAAGACTGTGCCTTCGGGAGAAAATAGTACCCTAGCCGCGATTTCCTTGAGAGAATCTTTTATGAGCACCTTTATGAGTCTTTTACGAGCCATTTTCGAGTCATTTTTGACTCAAGTAACATTGCCTTTACAATTGTACATATGTAGAGTGTGTTTATACAAATTGAGTTACCTTAGAGAGAGAGAGAGAGAGTAGATAGATGAAGTGTAGTGTAAAGTCTATTTTTAGAACAGTAAAGAAGTTGCGCTATTTCTTGTTATTTTATTTATTTTTCATTGACGGCCGCGACCTGGTATCGAACTCAGGCTAAAAATTATATCTTATGTTTAGTAGTCGGCGTGCTAACCCACTTAGCTACAGCACCCATCATCTATGCGTCTTTAAAAGTATTTCAAAACCAACACCATAGGAGTTACCTTTTTATCATCTAACTGTGCAAAATCTGTTTGCAAAATAGCGTTACAAACTATCGAATTTCAATCCCTTAAATGTTTGATTTTTAATGAATATGCTTTTTGTTATTGTATTTATAAATAGTAAGTTTTAAAGCATGAGCGAGAATCTACTTCGACTAGTTTTTTAATCGCGCAGGCGACAAATCGTTTCTTGGTCTTCCAAACTGGTTAAAAAAGACTCATTTGGGTGATTTTTCAAAAAATAATCTTCTAAATGCTGACTGGGATAATATGACTACTTACATATGTATGTATCTACATATGTATGTCTGATTATGGGGCTATGTATGACCTGAGTATATTAGCTCTAATATACTTCAAAAGAATTATTAAACAACTAACATCTTTTGGATTATAAAACTATTGCTTTAGTATTAACAAAGACTCTATAATATATAGATGTTGCACTTCCATACATTGATTTGCTGTATGGTCTTTTCGATAAGTCCCCTAAAAAGGAGAGTATACCTCATTTACTCTAATTTAGAAACAACTAAAGGAGACGACTATCCAATGAGAGAAAGCTAAGGCACACACACATGCTGATGAAATGTTTGTATGTTTGTTTGTTCGCTTATATGGTTTTCATTGTTTTTTATCCACTATAATTTCACTTGTGACAGAAAACAAATGTATGTAGTGCAGTTGATATACAATATTTGTCTGAGTACAAAATTATACGCTAATTATAATTATATGATTATATCCTAAGCTTCTTAATCATAAACGAAAAATAAACTTATGACAAACTTATAAATCAATTTTACTTTAAGCCATTGATAACTTTATAGTTTGTTTGTGAATATTTAAAGAAACTCGTGAGCAAAAATGGATACCAAAACAGATTTCTTATGTATTATAGACTCTTTTAAATGAATATTTAAAAATTTGTTAATTTTTTTAATCTTCAATAAAAACTTAACATGTCATAGCCTTCCTTTTTATACCCACCATCAAAAAGAATGGGGGGGTATATTGAGATTGTCATTCCGTTTGTAATTTCCTTAATATTTGCTTAAAAATCAAAAACGATATATATTCTGAATCCTTATGAAATTCTAAGACGATTGAGCGATGTCAGTCAGTCTGTCCGTCTGTCTGTTGAAATCACGATGACGCCTAAACGAAAGGAGCTAGCTAACTGGAACTTATTAAAAACATTCTCGATCTATGAGAAAATTTTGATATTGAAATTGGGCAAAATCGGTTAACATTTGACCATAGCTCCCGTATAACCTGGTCTAGGCTAATCGCTTATTTGCTAATAAATGACAAATTATAACAGCTATGATGACAAAATTTAGTATCTAGAAGTTTTACACAAGCACTAGGTAGTATATAAAATTTCATCGAAATCGGTTCACATTTAACAATAGCTCCCATATAAAAAACCTACGGAAACAGCCTGAAATTCACTTAAATACCAATAAATGATGAATTGTGATAGCTTTGGCCACTAAATTTAGCACAAGGAAGTCTTATGTAAATGTCAGCCAGTGTGCAAAATTTTGTCACAATCGGTCACCATTTGACCATAGCTCCCATATAAAAAACTTGCAGAAACACAAAAATACAAAAAGAAAATGGGGTTTATGTCCGTCTGTCCATCAGATAAAAGTTCGATAGCGCCTTATCGATAAGAGTTACAGCTATGATGACAAAATTTGGCATCTAGAAGTTTTACACAAGCACTAGGCAGTATATAAAATTTCATCGAAATCGGTTTACATTTAACCATAGCTTCCATATAAAAAACCTACGGAAACAGCCTAAATTATACCTGAAATTCACTTAAATGCCAATAAATGATAAACTGTAATAGCTTTGGCCACTTAATTTAGCACAAGGAAGTCTTATGTAAATGCCAGCTAGTGTATAAAATTTTGTTACAATCGGTCACCATTTGACCATAGCTCCCATATAAAAAACTTACGGAAACACAAAAATACAAAAAGAAAAGGGGGTTTATGTCCTTCTATCCGTTAGATAAAAGCGCGATAGCGCCTTAACGAAAAGGGCTACAGCAACAAAATTTTACAAAATTAAGTCTTATGTGAATGCCAGCCAGTGTGCAAAATTTTGTTACAATCGGTCACCATTTGACCATAGCTCCCATATATAAAACTTACGGAAACACAAAAATACAAAAAGAAAACGAGATTTATGTCCGTCTGTCCGTTAGATAAAAGCTCGACAGCTCCTTAACTACAAAAGCTAGAGTGACAAAATTTTACAAAAGTATTTTCGATATGTAACAAAAGTTTTGTACTGAAAATGGGCAAAATCGGTTTACTTTTAGTTAGAGCTCCCATATAACCCCGCCCCGGGAAACATATGAATGCTGATAAATTGAGTGCAATTATAATAGCTATGACGACTAAATTTTGAATAGAGAAGTTTTATGCAACTATTGGTCAGTATATCAAATTTTATAAGAATCGGTCCATATTTGACTATAGATTTCATATAAAAAACACTCCCGGAAACAAAAAAATATTTAGCAAAGGCCAGTTAAAAGCTATTAAATTAGAAACTGTGACAGCTATTGCCACTAAATTTTGCAAAAATAAGCTTTATATAAATACCAGCCATTGTGTGAAATTTTGTTAGAATCGGTCAAAATTTGTCTATAATTCTTATATATATATATGTATTACATCCGCTTTTTTATTATATCTACAATCAAAAAGATTCGGAGGTACATTAGGAACTCCTAACAAAATATATGAACCTGCCGTATTACTATCAGCTTCTTTATCCTAACTAAATATTAAGCTAAGCGAAAAGTATTTAACAATTTATTAATGTAAAACCATACCCGGTTACGATAACGAATTTTTTTCAAAGTAAATAAATACTAGGGAAACCACTTATATACTTTTGAATGTTGGACTATAAAGCTACTGCCACCGAAGTTGTTCCAAATGTTTTACCAAAAATACTAAGTAGCGTAACAACTTTTTTCAAATTTGGTCCACGTTTTGAATTTGCTGCACCCTCGTAGATATATGAGATATGTTTCTAAATTTAACACAACTTGATGGTGGGTATATAAGATTCGGCACAGCCGAATATAGCACTCTTACTTGTTAAGACCAAATGCACAGTTTACGAATTAATTAATTTTCAGTGGCGCCACCTGTTGGAAATTTTTCATACCTACTAAGAAAGATTGAGTTGTATAGGCCACAAAATGAAATCCGTAAATTTTACCAAAAAATTAAGCATCAGACGGATGGTTATAGCAACTGTAACCTTTCCTGTAAGGACAACCAAGGAAATCTAGTCACAGATACAGAAAGCGTATTGAAACTGTGGAAGGAGCACTTTTGCAAGTTGTTGGTTGCAAATGAAAGCGACCAAGATGACACGCCTGAACAAATCAACGATGACGGCGTTATATGTCCACCACCCAACCTGAACGAGGTTAGAACTGCAATAACGCGATTAAAAAATAATAAAGCTGCTGGTGCCGATGGTTTGCCAGCAGAGCTTTTTAAGGCTGAAGGTGATGAGCTAATAAAGAATATGTCCCGGCTCCTAAAATACATATGGTCAGAAGAACGCATGCCGGACGATTGGAATATCAGTGTCCTTTGTCCAGTCCACAAAAAAGGAGATAAAACTGTATGTGCAAATTATAGAGGGATAAGCCTCCTCTCAATTGCATATAAGACTTTATCGACCATACTGTGTGAAAGGCTAAAGCCCAAAGTAAACGAAATAATTGGGACATACCAATGTGGCTTTAGACCAGGTGACCAGATCTTTACTCTACGTCAAATCCTAGAGAAGACCCAGGAGAAACAAATCGATACGTATCATCTCTTTGTTGACTACAAAGCTGCTTTTGACAGCCCGATACGGAAGAAGGTGTTTGAAGGAGTGCCTGAGTTCGGCATCCCTACGAAGCTAATAAAGTTATGTAGGATGACACTAACTAATACAACATCATCTGTTAAGATAGGTAAGAACCTACCAGAGTCCTTCATAACTAAATGGGGATTCAGGCAGTTTATCTTGTGACCTCTTCAATATTGTGTTAGAGAAAATCTTGCGAGATGCATCAGTTAATACAACAGGAATAATTTTCAATAGAAAACATATGCTACTCGCGTTTTCCGATGACATTGATATTATAGGACGCACTCTACGCGAGGTAACTGCCGCCTTTTCCAATATCGAGAAGGAATCAAACAAAATGGGTCTAGCTGTTAATGAATCAAAAACAAAACTAATGGTTTCTACAGGCAGACAGACCACTAGAATTGGATCACATGTGTCCGTTGAGAACTATAGCTTTGAGGTTGTAAATGAATTTGTATATCTTGGTACCGCTGTGAACACCAACAACGATATAAGCTTCGAAATCAAACGTAGAATCATACTTGCCAATCGATGCTATTTTGGACTAAGCAAACAGCTAAAAAATAAAGTCCTCTCTGTAAGAACTAAAATCACGCTATATAAAACGTTCATACTACCCGTGTTATTGTATGGTGCTGAATCATGGGCACTTGCACAGACAGATGAAGCAATCCTTGGAGTATTTGAGAGGAAAATTCTACGAAAAATCTTTCAACCAGTCTGCGTCAACAGTGAATATCGACATTGAATGAACCATGAGCTGTATGAGTTATACGCTAACATAGACATAATAAAACGCATTAAGCAACAGCGTCTGCGTTGGCTAGGACATGTTGTGCGAATGGATGAACATACTCCGGCAAGAAAAGTCTTCGATAATGATCCAGAGGGAACGCGTAAAAGAGGGCGTCCAAAACTTCGTTGGAAAGACCAAGTAGAAGAAAATCTTTTGAAACTTGGTATACGAAATTGGAGAATATGCGCACAAGATAGAGGTGCTTGGAATTCTAAAATATGCTCGGCCTTTGACCTAAACAGGTTGTAATTACAGGCCATTTAAGTAAGTAAGTACTAAGAAACCTTCGTCGACTTATGAGCAACGACATTGCCAATGATCATGGCATGTTCAAATGTACAGTTTACGCCTTAATTCAGTTTGAGTATTTTTCAATGGCGCCACCTGTCGGAAATTTTTCATACCAACTATGAAATCTTCATCCGTTCATGTGCAGCAACTTTGGTAAAGAATAGCATGATCAAATGCACAGCTTACGATTTAATTCACTTTGAGTAATTTTCAGTGCGTGACCTGTCGGAATTTGGTCATATCAACTATGAAATCTTCGCCAACTCATGCGCAACAATTTTCCTAAAAAGCATAATATGATCAAATGTAAAGTTTACTTTTCCATAAACTATAAGTTATAACATTACCAATATTTTTCCCTTTTTTGCTTATGATTATAACGTGATCAAGTGCACAGTTTACGATTTAATTAAATTTGAGTAATTTTCTGTGGCGCCACCTAGCGGACTTTGCTCATTCCAATTCATAAACCTTCGTCGGCTTATCCGCAACAACTTTGCTGAAGATTATAGCATGATTAAATGTACAGCTTACGATTAAATTCACTTTAAGTAAATTTCAGTAGCGCCACCTGTCGGAAATTATTCATATCTACTAAAAAGCCTTCGTCGGCTCATGCGCTACAACTTTGCTAAAGACCATAGCATGATCAAATGTACAGTTTACGATTTAATTAATTTTTAGTAATTTTCAGTGGCGCCATCTGTCGGAAATCAGTCTTTTCAACTTAAAAAGCTTCGTCAGCTTATCCGCAATATCTTTACTAAAGAGCATAACATGATCAAATTCACAGTTTACTATTCTATAAAGAACATACATACAGACAAACATTCATTTGTTTAAAATAATACAAATTTTTCTCCCTTTTTATTCCCTAATTTCAAAAAGTTCCATATGCATATTTGGTACTTCTACGGTAATCTTTCCATAAATAGACTCTTCTTTATAAGATAAGTTATAGGAAAATGCAACTCATTAAATTCACGCGTGCCCACCCCTGGTATATGGTAATGCTTTGTCTGAATAAAAAACGATAAAATGTGAAATTCTTAGACACAGACTGCGTTTACCTATCAATTCCTAAAATATATTAATACTTTGTTGCCTATTCAATCTTCAACAATTCAATATTATTAATTACTTGTAGCACTTGTTGGTGTCAAATACTGAAGTATCTAGTAAATGAAAACTTATCTATTAAAATGTATATGACAAGTTACTTAAGATTTATCGCTACTACTAATTAAAATTCATGTTATTTCAATAATTATCAAAGAAAAAAAAAACTGACATTATCAGATGTGCTGAAAGTGGTAACAACAACAAATTTTGAAAGACTTTGACGTTAGCTGTCAAATTAAGGTGTTTATCGTATGTATGTGTAAATAAGTTATTTGGTGTTTATACAATGGGAAATATTGAGAAATTAAAATAGATTGCTAGTGGGGGATAGATTTTATATAAAGTTATTTAATCAGTTAAATAAAATAGTTTAGAGAGTTTGACATACTTAAAATTAATAATAATGCTAAGTCATCCAAAATAGATCAGAGATTATTATGGTTAAAAATGACGTCTCTAATTTGAAAATGTATAACATTTCACTTATTAAATATAAGATATCATCAGAAGTAAAGAAAGAAGATTTTGAAATTAAAAATTTAAAAAAAATCAAAACCAAATTCTCAAGTAATTACTTCCTCTTAATCCCCCCAGCAAAACTTTGGTAATGGCAAGTACTCTGATAACTGGTTACCTTGTAACGACTACAACATACCTTCCGAATAAATAATAAGTTATTACAGAAGTACTTATTTGTAATTAAGATGGTAATTTAAACTGAATGGCCCCGGTTCAGATCCCACCAAGGGCAACAATTTTTTTTTAGTTTTTTTTGTTTATTAAAAGAGTCTTTTTAAATGATTTTTGAATTTTAAGAACTTAAATATTATCTTCTGTAAAAAAAATTTGTAAAACTAACTCACGTTAATGAAAAAATACCATCATGAGTCAATTTTGATTATGTAGGGGATGTTGAATACCAAACACAGTTCCGATTGGTCTTAACTTATCTGGGTCATACTTCATCTCAACTGCGGACGCTGACCTCCTCTTGGTATCACCTAGGGAACTAGTTTAACACCCCTTTAGTGAGCTAACATGTACCGAGAGTTGTCGCATAAGATCGATAAAAATGGGTTAGGACGACGGACTAGTAACCCTCTCTTGGAAAAAATAATTACTATGAAGAGGATAAAATTAGAATTAAAATGTTCCACCACCTAATGCTAGAAGAGGACGTCCGAAACTTCGATGGAAAGACCAAGTAGAGGAACATTTTTCAAAGCTTGGCCTATCAAATTGGAGAATATTCGCACAAGATGGAATTCCATGGAATTCCAAAATATGCTCGGACTTTGACCTTAACAGGTTGTAACTATAGGCCTTTTTAGTAAGTAAGAGTCAACGTTATATAACCAAAAAGGAAGATATAAACTATTTAAGTTTTAAAATAATTAAAAAACAACTTCTTAATATTTTATTAAATGCATTAAACATTTACAAAAAATCGAATAGAAATATTTTTCTAAAAATTACAACAAAGCAAAAAAAGCAGGGAAAAACAAAGTTATTGTCACATGATTTTGGGTCTAAAAATAAAAATTGTATATATTAATTATAAGCTGCTAAGTTTTCAACATATGAAATAGCTCAGTGGAAGAGTCTCCGCCTAGCAGTCGTAGGGGTCTGGGTTCGAGCCCCCATGGGGTCATAAAAAAAAATTTGTATTTCGTTTAAAAATATAATTTTTTTAAATAAAACAACAGCAAAAAAAGTTGTTGTAGTTTTCCAATTGCTTACCCAAGTCATTACTTTTCTGCAATTGGTAAGTACTTGCCTCCAATGACATCCCCATGTTAATGTAATGACTTAAACAGTGAATGTGTAAGTAGTTCGTGTTCAATAGTTTAGCTGTTTAACTCATTACTTGGTAATGAAAAGTTTTGCTGGGCCAATAAACACTTGTTACTTTTCCAATAAATGACTTCAACACCTAATGCATTAAACACATAGACAACATCAGGCTACGGGCTACAACCTGTCAAAATTAGAATACATGCATTCAAATAGAAATAATTTTTTTAGAGTCGACACGACTACACGACTACCGACCGCCATTGTAGCTGTAGCCAAAATTAAACTATTTTCTATTTTTGTTGGCGACAATAATAGATTTAGTGCTGTCAACACCATATAATATTGAAATAAATGAGCGATTTAAGGGTGGATTAGTTGAACTTATCGTGAGGCTGCCTTAACGGCCAACTTAACGTCTGACTTTAGAACAGTTATTGAACAACGTAAAAACTTAAGACGTGCCATATGATTTTGACATAAACAAACAAAACAAATTATTTGTCGCCTGAACAGTTTTAAAATTACTTTAAATTTTTATATTTTTTTTTCACTTTGAATTAAATTTCTTAAAATGTTTATATTTTTGTTTTTCACTTTTGCACTTTTTTCAACTTGTTGATATTTTTAGATTTGTTTATATTTAAACAGCTGATTGTACAGTGTTGTCAGTAGTGAAATATACGAAAGAGTTACAGCGATTTTTAGATCTGTTTTTAATAGCGGCTTTTTTAAATTTTATGTTTATTAAAAAACAACATATATAGAGCAATATTGGGCTCTGCCGAATACATACATTTTATACAGAGTCTAATATTTTATACAGAAGTCTATATAGGGTGGGACATTTAGGGGTGGGTCAATAAAAACTTTAAATGTTAAAATTCAAAAATCCTTTTGAAATTACGCAAATTTATTTATAAAACTTTATTGGTAAGAGGTGGAATATTAGTTCATTCATGTGGATGTCGCGGCCTTACCATTAACTCTTCCGAGTTGGCCAATATTGGAACACTTGTTCGAGTGTATGTGGTAGTAACTCAGCAATGACATAAGAAATGTCGGCCTTTAAGTGCTCAACTGCTTCAGGTTTGTCAAAATAAAACAGCGCCATCACAAATCAGAGCTTTTTAAAGGCCTATTGTCATAACCACTTCGGCTATCAAACTTTCGGCTCAATAAATAACATAAAATTAACTTTTTTTGTAAAAAAAAATTACCAAACATACAATTTACTCTGACATTGTATAAAAACAGATAATTTATTAATATATTATATGAAAAATTAACTATGAACATTATTCATGAAAATTATGATATAATTTCAGTATAATTATAAAACTACAAATATTATTAAGCGTTTTTACAATGTATTTTTCATTTAAGCGTCCTTCCATATCAACATATTGACAACACTCGTGATTAATGTCACTAAAGAACTTAAGGATTTTCTATTTTCATCAGATTCAGACGTTAAGGTAAAGTGACAGCAGAATTCACTAACTGCTCTAACTGCTTTACACACAATAGAAACGATCAGCTGTGACGTTCCGTTCCGGCGGCCTCACGCTAAGTTCAACTAATCCATGCTTTAAGCCACTTGACTTTATTTACCATAAATACAATGGGGAGAATTTATGTAAACAATTTACATACTTATCAAATATTTATATATTTAATGTATATAATAATATCTAATAAAATATTATGTAAAAATTTATATTTATATAACTCTAACTCAATATAAGTAAAATTTTATAAAGTTATTTTTCAAACTGTCTAATCACACGCTACGTGTGCTAGAGCTACGTAGTTCATTTTATATAAAAGCCCAGATTCCCAAAATTCATTATATAAAAGAGCATACTTATATCTATATTATTTAAAGATATGCGAATTTTTATAACAAAAAGTCGGTTGCACAAATAAGTTTATAGTATGAAACACAATTGGAACGAACGACCAATTTTTCGGAACGAATATTCGTCGTTAGAAATAGAACATATGGGTTTATATGAAAGTGCTCACAATAGATGCGTACGACGAAATTCGTCGTGCGTATCGAATAGTGCGATAGGTTTATTTCTATTTCATACGCAGACGAACGACGACTAAACTGGTTTAGAGTGGCTGTATTTCTATTTCTGTTGTAAAGTGTTAGAAATTATATGTGTTTTTGTGAAATATGGTCACCTTATAAATTGTAAACAAAAAAATAATTATTTCAAATAAAATTAATTAAATATTTTCTTTTTGTGAAAAATGAAAGAATAAAATAAAAAAAAATTGCAAATGTTGTGAGTACATGAAAGTGTGTGTAATTTGAGCTACTGAAAGATAAACAAAAATGGCGTCAGCAACGTTTATTCGTCCCAAATGTGTTCAATGGACGAATATACAAGACAAATTTTTAAAGCCGAATTCGTCGTGCTGGACGAAATTAGTCATTCGTCCCAATTGTGTTTCTACCTTATAGTATATTATAGCTCTTAATACAGAATATTATATAGAATATATAAGAATATAAAAGATATTTTCAGTAACTTTTGTTTGATATCAAAAAAGTTAATACCGGATATAAACTTCTAAAGCTATACCGTGGGGCCAATTCTGGTTCTATGAAACGATGAAATGAAAAGTTTTTTCATGTTTTCATAGAAGTAGCGATTCTAATTTAGTAAAAAAATGAAAACAAACGTCAAATCATTATCATGTGAAAAAATCACTGAAACGAAACGAGATTTTTTCATCGTTGCATAACAATGTTTTGTGAAACAGTGCAACAAACTGTCAAAATTTTTTCATATGAAAAGAATTTTTTCACTGAAAAATTTTAAGCGAAAAATCAAAAATAAGACAAAATATTATTTAATTAGCTTCTTGGAAGAAAATATTGATATTGCTAACAATTAGTATGAAATATAATTATTAAAAAACTGGTCACTAATCTATAAATGTATGACAGAAAAAAAAAAATTCTAGACAAAAAGTGGAACTGACCACGAGTCTTACCGCTTTAGGCGGTACTAATGGTAATAATTTAGGTATATATTTTTTTTTAAGAGAAGTAACACTCAGGCAAATACTGCCTATACAATTGTATAAAGGTATATACGAATTGGGTTACCTTCTTTGGAAAGGGGATAGTAGAGAAGCAAAAGGTGGTGAAAAGAAGAGTAAGATATAGCTTTGTATTATTTAACGCTGTAAGTGCTATTGTATATAGTCAAGCCGTTTAAGCTTTTTTGTTTAATAGCCAATTTTATTTATTTTTCGTCGACGGCGTGTTATTGCTATAGGATTACCGCCGACGGAAGATGCTGTGGTAATTAATAATTTTAATCGAAATTAATAATTACAAAAATTGAAATTGGTAATTAATAATTTTAATAAAAATTAATAATTACGCAAATTGATGTTGCCGAGACCAACATTATTTGTTTCCTGTTTATGTTTGACATTTGCTTGGCAATTATCATAAAACAGTTGATAAAGTTTCATAGCAACGAATGGAATGAAACACTTTTTTCATAATACAAACGAGAATCAGAAAATAAGTGTTGGTGAAAAAGTATTATGAAAACTAGTTGTGAAAACTTAAATGAAAACTTTTTTCATTTCATCGTTTCATAGAACCAGAATTGACCCCCGTATTATTCTTGAAATTTAAAAAGCGCATAACTCTTAAACTATAAGAGATCACACCAAAATCTTTCTATATATTTTTATTTTTTGATATAGACATACTATCAGGTACAGGAAAACCGTTGATTTCGGAGATTAATTAATAAAATGAATTTATTTATGTCGTTTTTATCAAAATTGAAATTGTTATTTTGTCCATCTTATAAAAGCGATATTGGCACCACTCATAAACAGGTGTTTCGAAATGTAGCTGCCGTCCCCAAAATAATTAAGTAGTTGACTACTAGGCGACGATTGCAGCCAAAGACTTTTGTAGTCGGTGTTCGTGTAGCCTGCTGTTGTCTATGTGTTTAATGCATAATGATTATCCCAAAACTCCCCAAAAAATCACTTGTTGATTTACTTTTAAATGACCGAAATTCGCTATATTTCACAAACTCATGAACTTTTTTTCACTTTTATTATGTTTTCCTTTTCATAAACCCCAGGAAAAATTTTCCAAAACCACTTGGGATTTTTTTTTATTTAGCTCATTTATTGGAAAAAAGTTTTTTTCCAACCAAAAAATTTAAACAATAAATCAAAGCAACACAAATAAAATTAAGTAAATAGAAATGGTCAAAACTAATTCTTGTTCGATAATTCTTATTGCCACAATAACTGATATATGTATTTACCGATCTTTATCTTATTAAGTTTTTATGCCCTACATTATTATATGTTGAATGGGATTATTGGGTTTATGGTAAATTTTGTAACGCAAAGAACTATATTATCGTATACTCGTGGATCTTCATCTTCCACCCGGGATGAATTTTGACTTTCTTCACATAACTCTTTCTTTCCTCTCTGTTTTGGTTAAGTCTGCGCCAGTTCTTTATTTCCATCGCTCGTATATTACCTTCTTTCGTAATACATGGCCTTTCCAACTTATTCTTTTTGATTTGATGTATTTAACAATAAATTCGCCTTGATTGAGATCTAAAGAGATCCTTACAAAGAATACACTTTTTTATTATTGCCCAAATAAAGAGTTATCCATTTCGTGGTTTCAAAAGTATAGGACTGGAATTAGACATCTGTCAAACTAAGTTGTTAAACCAATTTTTTTCTTTTCAGTTGAAAGTCTCACATTGACAAAAATGAATCGTTTAATGCTAGAAACACAATCACGACAGCAGGCTACACGAACACCGACTACAGTCGCCTTGTAGTCAGCTACTTAATCTTATATTCTTAAACGAGCAATAATTGTATGTATATATATATATATATATATATATATATATATATATATATATATATATATATATATATATATATATATATATATATATATATATATACAGACATGTCACGAATTCCGTTCGGAATTGAAACCATTCCGTAGTTGAATTCCGATCGAAATGGTTTTAGGTTCTATAGATTCCGAAAAATTTTAAATGTCCAAAATCAGTACAAAATAAGATTTTTGCAATTGAAATTTTCAACTCTATCTTTGTTTTAACAAAAAACACTGATTAACAACTAAAAACATATGAATTCAATTCCACTTTGAAAATAGAAAGTGGTTTCATTCCGAAATTTTTTTTCGTTTTACTTTTTTAATAGAAGCAAAGTGCGGAATTCATTCCACTTCCGAACGGAATTGAGTTCTGTGACATGGCTGATAGAATGACTATCTCGAAAACGGCTCTAACGATTTTGATAAAATTTGGACAGTGGATATCTTTTTTAATGTATAGGTCGAAGAAGAAGGGACTTTTGGAACCTTTGCATCTAAGAGGGTAAAAAGGGGAAAAAATCGAAAACGCTATATCTCCTTAAGTAATAGGTATAGAAACAAAATTTAAATTACGTTTTAAACAGCTATGAAAATAAACGGACAGGTGTTTGGTACTTTTTTGAAACTATGTCCGATAAGGGGTAAAAAAGGGTGAAAATAGTTTTTTTAATAGTTATATTTTAAACTAAGGAATATAGAAAGAAACTTTGTACTGCAATCAATAGATGTGAAAGAAACTTTAAACACGTATTTGGTGCTTTTTTGATTTTGGGGCCAAAATGGGTAAAAAAAGGATAAACTGATAACTGAACATCTCAAAAAGTAATATGAATAGAAACATTATGTTAACTGCGTTTTAATAAAATGTACTGAATTCAATTGGTACCACAGAAGTACCAAATATGCATATGGAACTTTTTTGAATGAATGTTTGTCTGTATGTATGTTCTTTATAGAATAGCAAACTGTGCATTTGATCTTGTTATGCTCTTTAGCGAAGATGTTGCGGATAAGCCGGCGAAGGTTTTAAAGTTGATAAGACTAATTTCCGATAGATGGCGTCACTGAAAATTACTAAACATTAATTAAATCGTAAACTGTACATTTGATCATGCTACAATCATTAGCAAAGTTGTTGCACATGAGCCGACGAAGGTTTCTTAGTTGGTATGAAGAAATTTCGACAGGTGGCGCTACCGAAATTTACTCAAAGTCAATGTAATCGTAAGCTGTACATTTAATCATGCTATAATCTTCAGCAAAGTTGTTGCGGATAAGCCGACGAAGGTTTATGAATTGGAATGAGCAACGTCCGACAGGTGGCGCCACAGAAAATTACTCAAAGTGAATTAAATCGATTTTAAAGATTCGAAGGACCGTGTAGGTTCACTTGTAACGTAATATTATTATAAAAAATTCTATAAAAATAGAATGGGTGAGCCGATTAAAATGCTTGAGCCAGTTTTGAAAAGGGAATTAAATTTGAATTCCGCAAAATATCCAAAAAATGTAAAAATGTAATGACAAATTAGAAACGATCGACCGCCATATGGTTCAAATCTCAGACGAATTGTTTTAATTTTTTCTAAATGCAGAATTGCATTTTTAATGAATTTCGTACATTTTTTGGATATTTTTTGATTTTATATGAAAATTAGAGCATCCTCTAGCGGAAAAAATATTATTTTTTAATAAAAATAAATCCAAATTTAATTCCCTTTTCAAAACTGGCTCAAGCATTTAAATCGGTTCAACCATTCTATTTTTATTATTATTTTTATCTTTTTATAATAGTATTACGTTACAAGTGAACCTCCACGGTCCTTTGAATCTTTATAATCGATTTTCTTAAAATTCTGACGTGCTACAGCAAAACGCCGAGACCCGTATTTCTTTATTTTAAGCCTATTTTCATATTCTGTTAACATTACTCATGTGTCCTCAAAAAAAATTGATTTTGTCGTACTGTGTAATGGTTTAAGAGTACATGTCCTAAAAAAATATTTTTACAACCGACACTTTTTAATAAAAATACGCATATCTTAAAACAATATAGATATAAGTACCTTTGCTATTTTAAATAATAGATTTATTACAGGACATACTGGGCCTTTATATTACCTTAACTACGTAGCTCTAGCACATGAAGTGTGTGAGTTATGACAGTTTAAAAATTAACTTCTTAAAAATGTACTTTTATTGAGGTAGAGTTATATAAATATAAAATTTTATATCATATACTTATCAGATATTATTATATACATTATATATATAAAGATTTGATAAGTATATTAATTGTTTATTTCAATTTCCTTCATTGTAATTATAGTAAATAAAGTTAAGTGGTTTAAATCGCTCATTTTTTTTCAATATTTTATGGTGTTGACAGCACTAAAAATAGAAATTAGTTTAATCTTGGCTACAGCTACAACGGTGGTCGGTAGTTGTGTAGCTGTACCGACGCTAAAAAAATTATTCCCATTTTAATGCGTGTAACCTAATTTTGACAGGTTGTAGCCCGTAGCCTGTAGCCGTGATTGTGTTTCTAGCCAAAAAAGAGCCTATCACACAATTAGGGTAAAATAGTATCTACATTCGAAACTTTCTTAAAATCGGTTAAGCCGTTTAGGAGTGATAAACAAATATACAAAAAATCTCGAACGAGTTTTGTGTGAACATAATTTTGTGAAACCCGGTCCACTTATAGCCTAAAAAGAACATAACTGAATTTCTGAGACAGAGATGTTGCATTAATAATCGTAGGGTATCACTCCATATAAAATCATTTATTTCGCTCTATAGCTTAAAATAACCTCAGTAGTGTAGGGTATAATATGGTCGGACTACACCATCTATAGCACTTTATTACTTGTCTTCTGCTGTATTGTCGCCATTAGACCATGAGCTCAGTAAATGCACCTTCAACCGAACATAACTGAACTTTTGAGGCAGGGACGTAGCGTACCTTATAAGAAGGGTTTCACCGGGTACCAAATTATTTTCGGAATTATAAAATAATAGAAACTTGTAGTAAATCATACCTAAACGTTTCCTATCCTTTTAATATTTTATTACCATATGGCAATATCTTTTTTGACTTAAATGAACATTTTTAAGTTCGCATATTTATGAAATGATAAAGATTGTTGCCATATGGAACATTTTTTAAAAAATATATGTTTTTTATATTGAATTATTATAAAAAATATTCCCCTAATTTATAAAAAAATCAAATGGAAAATTTGATTTATTAATTTGCCAAAAGTTTATTTTTCCTTAACGAATAAGGCGCTATATATCTTTAGTACTATTCTAAAAAAACAAGTAGTCGGCCAAGCTCGACCATACGATACCCTTCACTACTAAGGTCAAAGGTATTCTTTTTTCTGTATAAAGACAAATATTTGCTAAATTTTCCCAAGCTGAAAACATTTTCTCAAATCTTATATATTTAAGCTGTTTCCGTCATTTGGACTTATATGAGAGTTAGGGTCAAATGTGGACCGATTATCTCGAAATTTGGCAAATTGATTGCAGTTGTAACAAAAATTATTTATGCAAAAAATAAGCTTAAAATTCTCATTATCAGATTTACGAGCGTTTTAGTGATTTTTCTCTCATTAATTGCGTTTTGACAGAAGAGTTTGTATGAGAACTATGGTCAAATGTGGACCGATTTCATTGAAATTACAGAGATTTTAGTTTATATAAGTAGTATTTGTTTTAAATTTCATAAAACAATATTGATATTTGTGGCCAATATATCAATTCCGGGAAGTGGGACCTATGGGAAGTACCATAAATAATGAACCGATTTTGACGGATTTCAATGGCCATGGTCCCACTATCAAAATACTGATATGTGCCAAATTTCATCAAATTATCTTTAGAATTGCGTTCTGTACTTTGATTACGTGGTTTACATGGGGGTCCAGCCATACGGACGGACTGACATCGCCAAATCGACTCAGAAAGTAATTCTAAGCTTATTGACATACATAAATATTTCTATGCCTTACCCAGCAAAACTTTGGTAATGGCAAGTACTCTGGTAACTGGTTACCTTGTAATGACTACAACATACCCTCCGAATAACTAATAAGTTATTACAGAAGTACTTATTTGTAATTAAGATGGTAATTTAAACTGAATGGCCCCGGTTCGAATCCGACCAAGACCAAGAATTTTTTTTAATTTTTTTTTATTAAAAGAGTTTTTTAAATGATTTTTTAATCTTAAGAACTTAAATATTACCTTCTGTAAAAAAACATGTTGGAAAACTAACTCATGGTAATGAAAAAATACCATCATGAGTTAATTTTGATTATGTAGGGGATGTTGGATACCAAACGCAGTTCTGATTGGTCTTAACTTGGTAAACCCAACTTATCTGGGTCATCCTTCATCTCAACTGCGGACACTGACCTCCTCGTGGTATCACCCAGGGAACTTGCTTAACACCCGTTAATGTAGTGAGCTAACATGTACCGAGAGTTGTCCCATAAGATCGATAAAAATGGGTTAGGGCGACGGGCTAGTAACCCTTTCTTGGAAAAAATATCTACTATGAAGAGGATAAAATTAGAATTAAAATGTCCCACCAAATAATGCGAGAAGAGGGCGTCCGAAACTTCCATGGAAAGACCAGGTAGAGGAACATTTTTCAAAGCTTGGCCTATAAAATTGGAGAATATTCGCACAAGATTGAAGTCCATGGAATTCCAAAATATGCTCGGACTTTACCCTTAACAGGTTGTAACTATAGGCCATTTAAGTAAGTAAGAGTCAATGTTATATAACCAAAAAGTAAGATTTAAACTATTTAAGTTTTAAAATAATTAACATTAAAATCGTATAGAAATATTTTTCTAAAAATTACAACAAAACAAAAAAAGCAGGGAAAAACAAAGTTATTGTCACATGATTTTGGATCTAAAAATAAAAATTGTATATATTAATTATATGCTGCTAAGTTTTCAACATATGAAGTAGCTCAGTGGAAGAGTCTCCGCCTAGCAATCGTAGGGGTCTGGGTTCGAGCCCCCATGGGGTCATAAAAAAAATATTGTGTTTCGTTTAAAAATATATTTTTTTGTAAATAAAACAACAACAAAAAAAGTTGTTGTTGTTGTTTTCCAATTGCAAGTGTGTAAGTAGTTCGTGTTCAATAGTTTAGCTGTTTAACTCATTACTTGGTAATGAAAAGTTTTGCTGGGTACATACATACATCAGCACAAACTTATAATACCCTTTCCACCTATGGTGGTGAAGGGTATAAAATTAATTTCTTTTCATACTCATTATTATTAAAATGATCCCTCCAATTCATTAACGAATTATAAAATTACCAAAGGCCGATTCTAGGAATTTTGTATGGAAAATTTGAGTTATAAGTTTGTTAATAGTTTACTTTTTGTTAATGAATAAGGGGCTATATTTTTAATACTTTTCTAAAAAAAAAGATGAAGCAAAAGATTTGACTATATACCAAAGCCCCCCTTTCTCTACGCTACTACTCACCACAACTATAGTTGACCATATGTGACCATTTTATTAAGTGTGCTCGTAGTCGCATTAAATGCTTATCCCTCGACAAACTATTCAATGGCGCTATTTTTTTGTACTTTTTGTATCATAAACTAATAAAAATAAATACGAGTATAAAAATTCCAATATCTACTACTTCATATTTATTGTATGACGATTGTAAAAGAGGAAAAGTGGCGCATTGTCATCATTCGAGTACATAAACATGTGATAAGATTCTTTTTCATTTAAGTCTTTTTTATACCCACCATCAAAAAGAATGGGGGGTATATTGAGATTGTCATTCCGTTTGTAATTTCCTTAATATTGGTTCAAAAATCAAAAACGATATATATTCTGAATCCTTATGAAATTCTAAGACGATTGAGCTATGTCCGTCTGTCTGTCCGTCTGTCTGTCCGTCTGTCTGTCTGTCTGTCTGTCTGTCTGTCTGTCTGTCTGTTGAAATCACGATAACGTCTAAACGAAAAGAGCTAGCTAACTGAAACTTAGCAAAAACATTCTTTATCTATGAGAAAATTTTGGTATTGAAATTGGGCAAAATCGGTTAGCATTTGGCCATAGCTCCCGTATAACCTCGTCTAGGCTAATCGCTTATTTGCTAATAAATGACAAATTATGACAGTTATGATGACAAAATTTGGTATCTAGAAGTTTTAGATAAGCACATATAAATAAGCATATATAAGCAGCATATAAAATTTCATCGAAATCGGTTCACATTTAGCCATAGCTCCCATACAAAAAACTTACGAAAACAGGCTAAATTTCACCCAAAATACACTTTAATGCCAATAAATCTAAAAGTATAACAGATATAACCACTAAATTTGGCACAAGAAAGTCTTATATCAATGCCAGCCAGTGTGCAAAATTTTGTCACAATCGGTCACTATTTGACCTAGCTCCCATATAAAAAACTTACGAAAACACAAAAATTCAAAAAGAAAAGGGGATTTATGTCCGTCTGTCCGTCAGATAAAATCGTGATAGCTCCTTAGCTACAAGAGCTAGTAAGACTAAATTAAGTACAAGGAAGTCTTATGTCAATGCCATCCAGTGTGCAAAATTTCGTCACAATCGGTCACCATTTGACCATAGCTCCCATATAAAAAAACTTATGGAAACACAAAAATACATAAAGAAAAGGTTGTTTATGTCCGTCTGTCCGTCAGATAAAAGCACGATAGCGCCTTAACGAAAAGAGCTAGAGGGACAAAATTTTACAAAAGTATCTTGGATATCTTGAAAAAGATGTGTGTTGAAAATGGACAAAATTGGTTCAAATTTAGTTAGAGCTCCCATATAACCCCGCCCCGGGAAACACATTAATGCTGATAAATTGAATACAATTGTAATAGCTATGCGATTAAATTTAAAATAGGGAAGTTTTATGCAATTTTTGATCAGTTTATCAAATTTTATAGGAATCAGTCCATATTTGACTTTAGCTTTCATGTGAAAAACACTCACGGAAACCAAAAATTTTAGCAAAGGCCAGTTAAAAGCTATTAAATTAGAAACTGTAATAGCTATGGTCACTAAATTTTGCAAGAATAAGCTCTTTATATATACCAGCCAGTATGTAAAATTTTGTTATAATCGGTCAACATTTGGCTATAATTCTTATATATATAACATCCCCTTTTTTATATCTACAATCAAAAAGATTTGGAGGTACATTCATTATATTAAGATTGCACCTATGAAATTATATAGGCATCAATCAATGTTCAGCCCAGACTTTATATATGATGAATGCATTAGGAACTCATAACGAAATATATGGACCTGTCGTATTACTATTAACGTGTTTAGCCTAACTACATATTAATCACAACGAAAAGTATTTAACATCTTATTAATGTAAAACTATACCTGGTTATGAGACCGAATTTTGATCAAAGTAAATACTGGGGAAACCACTAAAATATTTTTGAATGTTGAACTATAAAGCTACGGAAACCTAATTTAGTCCAAAGGTTTTACCAACAATACCAAATAGCTTAGCGATTTTTCCAGTTTTGGTGCAGATTTTGAATTAGCTGCACCCTTGTAGATATATGAGATATGTTTCTAAATTTAACACAACTTGATGGTGGGTATATAAGATTCGGCACAGCCGAATATAACACTCTTACTTGTTTATATTTTTTACACTTTAAACATTGGATTTTTGATTTCTTTTGGATTTGTATTAAGTATTTTATAGGTTTCCTCTTCTCCTTTAAAGTTTCTTAAGAAAATGCTCAATAATGTTGGTCATGTGTCTCATAATGTGGTCATGTGCATCATAAGGTATAAATTATTATCTTTTGTAAAGTAGTTCGAGGTTGGTTTTGAAAAGGTTATGGGAAACAAAAGAGGAGTATAAACATGATTTTATGGGCAGCACATGACACCTAATTGATCAAAGTAATTAGATGCGTATGTCTCGTGAATTTTAAATTAATGTTTTTTTTTTTTTTGCAAAGTTTGCGATCATACCCTACAAATTAGCAATGTAGTGTATCAAATGCGTACAGTCCCGTATGTTCCCTGATAAAAACAAATAAGAAAGTATTTTAGTCTATTAAGACGACCATAACATATTCTACACCACTGATCTCAAATGTGGACCCATAGTAAATTTTGTCATTATACAAACATTTTCTTATTTCCAAAGTTTTGTCTATTTCATTAACGTTCACTATGGTATCCTTTAACAATATGTTGGGAGCGAGAGAGGTGATGGGTATACGAGATACCCTTAATTTTGTAGGTAAAATGGTAATTAAAGCATTTCAGCATATTATACATGAATCTGGAAATGAAAAAGCAGCTTTCAAAGAGATTACGGTTATTATCACTTTCATTGAAATTTGTCACCGCCTACAGAAAAAGAGTTACTTGTTTTTGTTTAGAAGATACCCAAAACGAAACTAAAGAGTGCTCTAAATAAAATTTGTGGTTGGATTTTCTTAAATAAAAATCAAACCTTTTAATATAAAAATTCTACAAAATACGCAAATAAAATGACATATTATACAAAATCATTTAGCATAAAAATGTTTACTTAGTACTCGGGTTTTGCAAAATTATCGACTTTTTTCGGAAACCCTCCCATTAAAGATTTTTCAGTTGCTTCTGATACCTTTTTGGAGCATGTGTTCCACTTGCGCTTAAAATCGGACATGTTCTTGGAAATCTTTCCTGTGTTCTTCAATTCCTTTTTTACCAGAGCCCAATACCTTTCCACAGGCCGAAGTTAGGTGGATTTGCTTCTCGTGGTACAAAAATGACATTATTCTTTGAGTACCACTCAAGTGCCTTTTTTCCATAATGGCATGATGCCAAATCGGGCCAAAAAAATGTAGTCACTCTGTGCTCTCTTAAAAAGGGTAACAACCGTTTTTGTAGGCTCTCCTTTATATAAATTTGTGTGTTTATTGTGCCAGATGCCACAAATACTTTACTTCTTTTGCCACAACTGCAAATAGCTTGCCACACGAGAAACTTCTTAGGGAATTTTGTTTGTTTTTTTGTGCGAAACTCTTGCCGAACATTGCCCCGTTTATCAGCAACATAAAAATCTTGACCGGGAAGTTGAGAAAAGTCTGTCAGTACGTATGTTTCATCATCCATCACACAACAGGTGTATTTTTTTATAAAATCAGACTTCAATTTTTTCGCTCGTTTTTTTGCTTCTAAGTTCTTTATAGCATTGCGATCTGGACCTTTTGGACTTTGTATGTCTTCAGTCCAGCATAAGCTTTGACTCTATGTGCAAAATTCGTGGAATATTTCACCGTACGAGCTGCTTTTCTTAAAGAAGTGTTAGGCGCTCTTCGAAAGAGTCGCTCGACTTCTTTTGCCTTACCAATATCTGTAGGACCTTTTTTCCTCCCTGATCCAGGTTTTCTTTCAATGTTCAGGTTTTCCTTATATCGTCTGATGGCATTAGAAACCGTTCGAGGGTCAACTTTCAAATTTTTAGCTATTTTTTTAAAAGTCCATGACGGATTTTTTGAAAAGTTTTAATTATATTTTCACGAACTTTTTTTTCGCAGTCCATTTTGATTGAAATAACTATTGAAAATTAATAATTTCTAAAATAATAGTATCTGACATATCTATAGAAACTAACTTGATCAAAAAATAAATTATTTCTTGCACTATGGATAAATTTTGTCTAAAATAGTAAATGCATATTTTTTTTAGAACACTCTTTATATGGGCCCATTTTCAATACCGAACTTTTCAAGAGATCAGAAATACTTTTGTTGAATGTTGAAAGTGTAGAAAGTTTATTTTAGGCGCTATCGCCCTGAATAACGATTTTGTACAACGTCTTAATACTAGATGTCATCATCGTATCTATAATAATTTGTCATTTATTAGCTACTAAGTTATTGTCTTAGGCGAAGTTATACGGGAGCAATTGTCAAACGTGAACGTATTTCTCCCAATTGCAATTAAAAAACTTTCGTTTATATGTGAGATACATACATACATATCGTTACTTTAATAAAGAAAAGCCCTAACTAATATTTTTGTTACATTACAGGAGAGTGGAAAAAAACTAAATAAAATCTTAAGTTTTGAAGATAGAAAAATTTCTTAAACGCAGTTTTTTACTAAATTCTCTAAAGAATTAATTACTATAATAATGTTTTTTAAAATTAAAAGATTTGTATACAATTATATTAGATAAAGCTGTAAAAAGCGATTTGAATGAAAAACGACTTAGGGCCTTTCCATATTAAAGTAACGATATGTAGGTTTTGAACGGATATCATATACTGAGCTGCATTTTTGTACTTCCTAGGAAGATTACCTATAATTTGATATATAATACATTCTCAAATGTTATCATAATGTTCAAAAGTCAGACACAAAATTAAGAAAAATGCAGTGTGTCTGTTTGCTAAAATCAGATTTGTGGAGCTCCTGGAAGGTATACCCATATGCATTTTACACTGAATTTCATCATTGTCGATCAAAACAACTGAAATATCGCTTAAACACTAAATTATATCTACCACAAATTACCGAATGCATCAGAATTTAGGTAATCCCCTAAAAAAAAACACCTGAGACGGACGGACAGACAAACTGACAGACGGACTGACGTCGCGAAATCGATTCTCCTGCCGATTCTGAGTCGATCGGTACAATTTGAATGGTATTCATAATCAGATTTGTGGAGTTTATATATCACATTTTAGGAAATCCTCCCACGAAGAACGCTGTCAAATTTCATCACAATCGGTCCATAAAACACCTGAGATATCGCTGAAACAATACTTACAAAATGTGAACAAAATTTCTTAGACACGTACTTTGGGGAATTTGCTGCACATCACAAGTAGTGTTTTGGCGATATCTCAGTTGTTTATGGACCGCATTTGATAAAATTTAATAACTGCTTGGCGAGGGAATTTCCTAAAATCTGATATAAAATTTATGTATGTCCGTGCTAAAGGAGGATGGTTTTTTCCTATTTCTGCATTTCATTTTTTCATTAAACATTCTCTAATGCGTACTTTGGGCAATTTGCGATACATCAAATTTAGTGTTTTGTCGATATTTCAATTGTTTATGGACCGATTTTGCTAAAATTTTACAGAGTGCTTTGGGGAGCCATTTCCTACAATCTGATATATAATATATTATCACATGTACAGAAGGTGTATCTTTTTTCTCTTGTTATTTAAAAGTGTGTTTCAATCAAAAATTTTAAAACTTTCGTCTAATTTTTGGTATTTTTTCGATATTTTCTGTGTTTATAAACCGATTTTAATGAAATTTAATAGCGTTCATTGCGGGAGAATTTCCTAAAACCTGATATATAATTTATGTAGGTCCATCCTCCAGGACCTTCAGAAACTTGATTTCAACAGACAGACGGACGGACAGACAGACAGACATCGCTTAATCGATTCTCCTCCTCCTCTGAGTCGATCGGTATAATTTTTATGGGGTCTACGATCACTAATAATCACAAACTTATAATACCCTTTCACCTATTGGTGAAGGGTATAAAAATGTCTGAAATAAAATACACTTTTATCTTAAGATTTTAGCAAAAAATATTCTCTGTACTCTTTGCTTCATTTTGCTGAGCGATATTTTTATGTACAGATTAGCAATTTGGTAAAAACTAATGACACCTTTTTTAGACATCATGCTAATATTGCGAAACTTTGGAGGCCCATAAAAGTGTAACGGTCACTAACTTGGCCAAACTAAGTATAGGGCTTGACTACAATTTGATAGTAGAATATTACCCATATAGTCACTACCTTGCACTTTTTACCCTGTTGTGCAGTGTTATTTGTTTTTGTTTAATTGTTCACCAGTATAAAAATATTGGTTTTAATAAAAGGCATAAAATCAATGAGTCGCTGTTCGGTGCATATTTTGGCAGAAAGCATCATCGCATCAAATCAAAAATTGTCGAACACGTAGTGAACCACAGCATATCCGATATCCATTAAATTTTGTATATTCACTCACATAAAATTTTTAGAGCTCTTCACTTGGTTCTGATTTTTTGGCGTTTCAAAGTGTTTCTTAAGATTTTTTTTAAATAACCCATTTTATATGACATTAATTGTAAATACGGTTTTATGAAACTAGGCGCATATATTAGGGTATAAGTAATTCGTGATCTTTACCAAAAATAGTGGACATGCATGTGGTACTGTTTTAGAAAAACAGTCTTTTAAGATGTATAAAATGTTCAAACTGTGTAAAAATCACATAAAGAGTGTTCTAAAAAAATATGCATTTACTATTTTAGACAAAATTTATCCATAGTGCAAGAAATAATTTATTTTTTGATCAAGTTAGTTTCTATAGATATGTCAGATACTATTATTTTAGAAATTATTAAATTATTAATTATTAATTTCAATCAAAATGGACTGCGAAAAAAAAGTTCGTGAAAATATAATTAAAACTTTTCAAAAAATCCGTCATGGACTTTTAAAAAAATAGCTAAAAATTTGAAAGTTGACCCTCGAACGGTTTCTAATGCCATCAGACGATATAAGGAAAACCTGAACATTGAAAGAAAACCTGGATCAGGGAGGAAAAAAGGTCCTACAGATATTGGTAAGGCAAAAGAAGTCGAGCGACTCTTTCGAAGAGCGCCTAACACTTCTTTAAGAAAAGCAGCTCGTACGGTGAAATATTCCACGAATTTTGCACATAGAGTCAAAGCTTATGCTGGACTGAAGACATACAAAGTCCAAAAGGTCCAGATCGCAATGCTATAAAGAACTTAGAAGCAAAAAAACGAGCGAAAAAATTGAAGTCTGATTTTATAAAAAAATACACCTGTTGTGTGATGGATGATGAAACATACGTACTGACAGACTTTTCTCAACTTCCCGGTCAAGATTTTTATGTTGCTGATAAACGGGGCAATGTTCGGCAAGAGTTTCGCACAAAAAAACAAACAAAATTCCCTAAGAAGTTTCTCGTGTGGCAAGCTATTTGCAGTTGTGGCAAAAGATGTAAAGTATTTGTGGCATCTGGCACAATAAACACAGAAATTTATATAAAAGAGTGCCTACAAAAACGGTTGTTACCCTTTTTAAGAGAGCACAGAGTGACTACATTTTTTTGGCCTGATTTGGCATCATGCCATTATGGAAAAAAGGCACTTGAGTGGTACTCAAAGAATAATGTAATTTTTGTACCACGAGAGGCAAATCCACCTAAATGTCAAGAACTTCGGCCTGTGGAAAGGTATTGGGCTCTGGTAAAAAAGGAATTGAAGAACACAGGAAAGATTTCCAAGAACATGTCCGATTTTAAGCGCAGGTGGAACACATGCTCCAAAAAGGTATCAGAAGCAACTGTAAAATCTTTAATGGGAGGGTTTCCGAAAAAAGTCGATAATTTTGCAAAACCCGAGTACTAAGTAAACATTTTAATGCTAAATGATTTTGTATAATATGTCATTATATTTGCGTATTTTGTAGAGTTTTTATATTAAAAGGTTTGATTTTTATTTAAGAAAATCCAACCACAAATTTGATTTAGAGCACTCTTTAACCGACCTTGAATCAATTTAATGCAGATAAATTATATCACATTATAGTTGCACAAAGAACTAGAGCAAAACTATCCAAACATCCATCGGACAGATCGAAAGAACAACGCATCCCAAATATTGTTGATGAAGTATTCATCTTAATTAGTTAACTAACTTCAGATTAATAAGTAATCTTCAATAACTTTTCCGACAAAGCTGATAACCATCCATTCAAAAGCTATATATTTCACGTATGTATCTAAAACTAAGAGTGTATACCCTATAATTTAAAGGCTTGTATACATTGACAATCATTGTTAAAGCTTTGACCTAAATCAGTCCGCTAACTTCAGAGTTTTACATAACTAATCAAGAACTTTTACTAGTTGGATAATTCGTACGAATTAAAGTGCACAACCCTCACTGGGCACAGCGTTTTTGGGTTGCATGTCAGAATACTTAAACTTCATCAAATCGATGTGCTATTGCAAATGTAAGGGCATCTACATTTTGAAGCATCTTTTCTGCATGGTTTATCTGGTCTATCGAACTTTATTAAATGTTCGTAAAATATGTGTCTATTTTATTTCGAAGCTACTGGCTGGCTTAAATATGCATTCTCTACTTGTAGTCTAGTAATCATTATCTTTCACAAAGGGACCACTTTAGAATCCAAGTGAAGCTTCCCTAGACATCAGCCACCTGCCCAACCTAACCTTTGGGTGCATAACTATTCTAGATGATGATGCCACCGAAAAGGTTTTCGATTTCCGACTCTTAATTTTAAAGACTCTTTGCATATAATACTAGTATAACCAAATATTGCTACGAATTACATTAAGTACTTTTGGAACACCATTGGTGAAGGGTATCCAAGATTCGGCAAAGCCGAATATACCACTCTTACTTGTTTTCTATTAAAATATTTTTATCAAACATTTTTCCATAAAAAAATTTTAAATCGAAAATTTTTCTATAGAAAAATATTTTTATCTAAAAAATATTTATACAAAAAAATCTAAAAAATCATTAATGCTCGTGATATTTACGAAAATTACAAAAAGTCTTCGGCTCCTGGCAGTATCGGTGATCGGTGAAATGGGTGCAACATTTAAAAGATATGTAACCTTTTAAGCACTGTCTGTAATATTTGTAGTAAATCACAACGTTATACCTTTTTTCGAAAAAGAACTTAGTTCATCCACCTCGTTAACAATTTCTTCAATCTTATAATTTCAAAATTCTATTATAAGTTCTATTTTATCCAAAATCAACAAGTTTAGATTATTATATATAACATTTCATAAGATATCTACTCAATAATGTCTTTATATTATATAGAATATGTAAGTAATGTTTTCTTGCATCATAATCTTGAAAAGTTAAATATATGAAAACACAAACATTTTAAGGATCTAAATGTAACTAAAACCACAAAAACCCACTCGTCGTATCCTCAAGATTTTGACAAACTCTTTAGGATGCATTTAAATAGACAAAAATATAAGTGTTTTTGTTATTAGACAATTTTGCTAATAATACTAATAGTTTTAATAAATAACTTTTGAAGAAAGAAAACCAAAAACATTATTTTATTATTTGCTAATTTTGAAACTAAAATATTGTAGAATATATGGATAGTAGATAGAAGAGTTGTTAAATATTGTAAGTATGTAATAGATATATATCAATGAAGTAGAAGATGTCTTAAAATTTAAGATATTTTAAAAATTTTATAGACAAGATTATAAAGATGTTTTGTAAGTCTTAAATGTCATGTTTTTCAATTGATTGAAGTTAATATCTAAGAAGAAAATTTTAAAGATGATTTAAGATTTTTAAGGATAAAATATTTATTATAATTTAGATATGAAATTTTGAGACGTAGCACAGTGGTTTGAAATAAAAAAAAAGTGGTAACAAATCTTCTAAAATGTAAGTCTGATTGCAACAGCATTGTTCAGGAGGATCCAAGCTTTCTAAAGTTTTGAAATATGGTTACTCTTTGTTTACACAGGGTGAATCATTAGGCATCAAATTAGAGCACCTCAGAAGTAAAAAAGCTTTTAGACCGTGTAGCTCTTTCAATTTTTGTCCAATATGGTTGATTTTTTACATTTTGGAATGAACTTGAAGAAATGAAGAAAAAACATGCTTATTTTTCTATAATAACTTTTATGGGTTTTAAGTTATTTCATTTCAAAAATGAACAAAACATGTTTTTCTAAGGCTTTTTTTAGTTTTTGACCCATTGTGCATTCGATATTAAACCCATAATTTTTTAAAATTCTGACCCATAGCCAACAGTTCAGGAAATAAAACAATGAAAACCGCTTTAAAATATCTTGAACCATTTAATGTTGAGAAATCTCCAAGGTCAAATATTTTTAGCGGATCGAAAAATTTCATTTTTTTTTTTTTCTAAAAAAGGTGTGATAAATTTTTTACTTTTTACGAAGAAAATTTTAATTAAAAGTTAATGTTTTATTATCAGGGACCGTAACTGTTATAACTTTTATCGTAAAAGCCAGAAAATAAAAGTTATTTTTTGACTTTTATTTTTTCGATAAAAAATAACAGTTATTTTTGACTTTTATTTTTTAAAGCAAAAATAAAAGTTAAATTTTAACTTTTATTTTTTCAAGCAAAAATAACAGTTATTTTTGACTTTTATTATTCCGAGCATGAATAAAAGTTATTTCTTGACTTTATTTTTTTCGAGCAGAAATAAAAGTTATTTTTTGAATTTTATTTTTTAGAGCAGAAATAAAAGTTACTTTTGTTTAAATTCATGATAAATTTATTGAAAATTTTTGTCAAACAAAGATAATTTTTCAGTGAAAATAATTTGCATATGCTCAAAAATTAATGGAGTTGAGTTTCGCAATCATAATTAGGGTTGAAAGCACAAAAATAACTTTTATTTCTGCTCGAAAAAATAAAAGTCAAAAAATAACTTTTATTTCTGCTCGAAAAAATAAAAGTCAAAAAATAACTTTTATTTTTGCTCGAAAAAATAAAAGTCAAAAAATAACTTTTATTCATGATCGAAATAATAAAAGTGAAAATTAACTGTTATTTTTGCTTGAAAAAATAATAGTTAAAAAATAACTTTTATTTTTGCTCAAAAAAATAAAAATCAAAAAATAACTGTTATTTTTTTTCTAAAAAATAAAAATCAGATTTTTAAAAATCATCATTTTATGAAAATTTTGTCCAAGACTATCAAAATGGTATACTTGGTTTTATTCTCCGACATTTCCTTGCGGTTGCTTTTTTAATCAAAAATTCAAAAATAACAGTTATTTTCGGTCCCTGTTTATTATAAGTTCGTAGAGAATGGGGTTCTAGGTTGATTTTAAACGAAGATTTAAGTCAGTACAACATTCTCTTCAACTACAGCATTGAACGAAATTTGTCTAATTTTTATGAACATTTTTGTATTTTCGAGCATATAACAAAAAATTTAAGCCGATTTTGAAACTTTCTGAAATGCAGTTATATAGTCCCATATGTTCTCTTTAGATTTCAAAAATAAAAAGTAGCGCGAATTTATAAACAAATCCAGAAAATCGACTTTTTTAAAAAATGGCAAATTTTTATATACCAAAATTTTAATTGCAAAAAAAGGTCAATTGGGTTTAATTTTTTGAAATTTTTTAAATTGTTTTACATAACCAATAAAATAAATTTTATAACTGAAAAAAATTATTTATGTAACTTGTATTGGTTTTAAGAAATTTGAAGTTAAATTTCAAGTCAAATTTTTTAAAAAATACAATTTTTACAATAATTGAAAGGGCTACCCTTTCCTTAAACTTTTTTTACTTCTGAGGTGGTATACTTTCACGCCCAATGATTCACCCTGTGTAAAGACAGGGTAACCATAAATCTAAAATTTTTTGAAAGCCTGGGTTCTTCTTAACAATTCTCTCATACATTTTGATGCAATCAAACTTACAGTTTAAAAGATACAGATTTATTTCCACTTTTTTTGGTTTCAAACCACTGTGCCTAGTTTAGTTATAGTGTAGTTATAGTATAGTCATAGTCTGGTTTATAAATAGGCTAAGTCATAGTACTCTTATATTTTTGAATATTTTGGTTTATTTGTTATTTTAAGAACGTTATTGTCTCATATATCAAAAACACTTAATAAATTCGAATTGTTAAATATAAATTTAAAATTCCATTAAAGTAATTTTTAAATCCATTTAGATTATTTAATTTTTGTTTAGAAAATCCCAAAACAAAATCAAATTTCATATATTTTTTTCTTAGAATTGTAAAAATATTGAAATTTGTTGATCACATTCAATAATAGATTGAAATAACATTTTGCATATCAAATAAAATGATTTTAAAAACTGTCACTTTATTCATACAAAATATAAATGAACTAAAATGAAGTGCTATAGTCGGTCATGATCGACTGGTTGATGTACTTCAACATTTAGGACACATATGGAATAAATGTCGACAAATTAACAAGATTTTCCTAATATTGTAGATAAAAATTTGAGACATTTCTTATCTCAATAACAAATTTTTGAAAAATTTCCTATAAAAAGTCAATTTTCGAAAAATTTCCTAAAAATAGTCAATTTTCGAAAAATTTCCTAAAAATAGTCAATTTTCGAAAAATTTCCTATAAATGGTCAATTTTCGAAAAATTTCCTATAAATAGTTAATTTTCGAAAAATTTCCTATAAATAGTCAATTTTCGAAAATTTTCCTATAAAAAGTCAATTTTCACAAAAATTTCCTATAAATAGTAAATTTTCGAAAAATTTCCTATAAATAGACAATTTTCGAAAAATTTCCTTAAAATAGTAAATTTTCGAAAAATTTCCTATAAATAGACAATTTTCGAAAAATTTCCTAAAAATAGTCAATTTTCGAAAAATTTCCTTAAAATAGTCCATATTCGAAAAATTTCCTAAAAATAGTCTATTTTCGAAAAAATTCCTAAAAATAGTCAATTTACGAAAATTTTACTATAAATAGTCAATTTTCAAAAAATTTCCTATAAATTGTCAATTTTCGAAAAATTTCCGATAAATAGTCAATTTTCGAAAAATTTCTTATAAATAGTCAATTTTCGAAAAATTTCCTATAAATAGTCAATTTTCGAAAAATTTCCTATAAATAGTCAATTTTCGAAAAATTTCCTATAAATAGTCAATTTTCGAAAAATTTCCTATAAATAGTCAATTTTCGAAAAATTTCCTATAAATAGCCAATTTTCGAAAAATTTCCTTAAAATAGTAAATTTTCGAAAAATTTCCTATAAATAGACAATTTTCGAAAAATTTCCTAAAAATAGTCAATTTTCGAAAAATTTCCTTAAAATAGTCCATATTCGAAAAATTTCCTAAAAATAGTCTATTTTCGAAAAAATTCCTAAAAATAGTCAATTTACGAAAATTTTACTATAAATAGTAAATTTTCGAAAAATTTCCTTAAAATAGTCAATTTTCGAAAAATTTCCTTAAAATAGTAAATTTTCGAAAAATTTCCTATAAATGGTCAATTTTCGAAAAATTTACTATAAATAGTTAATTTTCGAAAAATTTCCTATAAATAGTCAATTTTTGAAAAATTTCCTATAAATAGTCAATTTTCGAAAAATTTCCTATAAATTGTCAATTTTCGAAAAATTTCCTATAAATAGTGAATTTTCGAAAAATTTCCTATAAATAGTCAATTTTCGAAAAATTTCCTATAAATTGTCAATTTTCGAAAAATTTCTTATAAATAGTGAATTTTCGAAAAATTTCCTATAAATAGTCAATTTTTGAAAAATTTCCTATAAATTGTCAATTTTCGAAAAATTTCCTATAAATAGTGAATTTTCGAAAAATTTCCTATAAATAGTCAATTTTCGAAAAATTTCCTATAAATAGTAAATTTTTAAAAAATTTCCTATAAATAGTAATTTTTCGAAAAATTTCCTATAAATAGTCAATTTTCGAGAAATTTCCTAAAAATAGTCAATTTTCGAAAAATTTCCTGTAAATAGTCAATTTTTGATAAATTTTCTATAAATAGTCAATTTTCGAAAATTTCTATAAATTGTCAATTTTCGAAAAATTTTCTATAAATTCTAAATTTTCGACAAATTTCCTATAAATAGTCAATTTTCGACAAATTTCCTATAAATAGTCAATTTTCGAAAAATTTCCTATAAATAGTCCTATAAAAAGTAAATTTTCGCAAAATTTCCTAAAAATAGTCAATTTTCGAAAAATTTCCTAAAAATAGTCAATTTTCGAAAAATTTCCTAAAAATAGTCAATTCTCGAACAATTTCCTATAAATAGTCAATTTTCGAAAAATTTCCTTAAAATAGTAAATTTTCGAAAAATTTCCTATAAATAGTCAATTTTCGAAAAATTTCCTATAAATAGTCAATTTTCGAAAAATTTCCTATAAATAGCCAATTTTCGAAAAATTTCCTTAAAATAGTCAATTTTCGAAAAATTTCCTTAAAATAGTAAATTTTCGAAAAATTTCCTATAAATAGTCAATTTTCGAAAAATTTCCTATAAATAGTCAATTTTCGAAAAATTTTCTATAAATAGTCAATTTTCGAAAAATTTCCTATAAATTCTATAAATAGTCAATTTTCGAAAATTTTCCTATAAATTGTAAATTTTCGACAAATTTCCTATTTTCGAAAAATTTCCTATAAATAGTTAATTTTCGAAAAATTTTCTATAAATAGTTAATTTTCGAAAAATTTCCTATAAATAGTCAATTTTCGAAAAATTTCCTGTAAAAAGTCAATTTTCGAAAAATTTCCTATAAATGTTATATTTTCGAAAAATTTCCTATAAATAGTCAAATTTCGAAAAATTTTTAATGAATAGTCAATTTTTTAAAAATTTCTTATAAATAGTCAATTTTCGAAAAATTTCCTATAAATAGTCAATTTTCGAAAAATTTCCTATAAATAGTCAATTTTCGAAAAATTTCCTATAAATAGTAAATATTCGAAAAATTTCCTTAAAATAGTAAATTTTCGAAATATTTCCTTAAAATAGTAAATTTTCGAAAAATTTCCTATAAATAGACAATTTTCGAAAAATTTCCTATAAATAGTCAATTTTCGAAAAATTTCCTATAAATAGTCAATTTTCGAAAAATTTCCTATAAATAGTCAATTTTCGAAAAATTTCCTATAAATAGTCAATTTTCGAAAAATTTCCTATAAATGTCAATTTTCAAAAAATTTCCTATAAATAGTCAATTTTCGAAAAATTTCCTATAAATAGTCAATTTTCAAAAAATTTCCTATAAATTCTCAATTTTCGAAAAATTTCCTATAAATAGTCAACTTTCGAAAAATTTCCTATAAAAAGTCAATTTTCGAAAAATTTCCTATAAATAGAAAATTTTCGAAAAATTTCCTATAAATAGTCAATTTTCGAAAAATTTCCTATAAATAGTCAATTTTTGAAAAATTTCCTATAAATAGTCAATTTTCGAAAAATTTCCTAAAAATAGTCAATTTTCGTAAAATTTCCTATAAATAGTCAATTTTCGAAAAATTTCCTATAAAAAGTCAATTTTCACAAAAATTTCCTAAAAATAAAATTTCATATAAATTTACGAAAAATTTCCTAAAAATAGTCAATTTTCAAAAAATTTCCTATAAATTCTGAAGTTTCGAAAAATTTCCTATAAAAAGTCAATTTTCAAAAAATTTCCTAAAAATGGTCAATTTTCGAAAAATTTCCTTTAAACAGTCAATTTTCGAAAAAAATTTTAAAAATAGTAAATTTTCGAAAAATTTTCTATAAATAGTCAATTTTTTGGAGAGCAAGCCCACCAAACGTCCTAAAATGGGTTCAAAAAGCGACTTGTATTTCTTTGCATTAAAAACACTAGCACAAATTCAATAATAAGCACTATTCCCCTATTGCGGTTAAAAAAATATTTAGATTAAAATCATGATTGAATTACTCTGTTTAAAATATAAAAATAAAAGTGGGAATTCCTCAATAAAATAATAAAAAAGCAATTTTAAACTAACAAAACACCTTAAGGTATGATCTTTAATTAATAACTGCAATTAAATTTTTGGGTGGAATTTTTTTGACGTTTGAAAATTTTGTGTGTTATTGTGCCAAAAACAGGTGAAAAATCTAAAAATTTAACACTTTTTTATTGTTTTATTGGACTAAAGATAAACAAAATTATGTTATTTAGGACAAATAAAAAAAATTTTGATTGATAAATATTTTTGAAAAAATGTGTGATAAATTTTATAATGATTTGGACGATAAAGATATAATCAAATTTTAAACAAATAATTTTTAAAATTGTTGACAAAAATCATGTGTCTACTGACTCATGGCTTGATTAATAAATTTTTATGATTTTTGAATAAGAAGTACCGTCTGGTCATTCAAAATCAAAATATCAACACAAGTAAATAATATTCCGCCAAACAGGGATGGAAAACCGCTTTATAGATTTTGTACCAAATATTAAAACAAAATGTACTTTTTAGACCATAAAAGTACCATTTTTGTATATATGAAGTAGAAGCATTTCGGCTTTAAAAAAAATATCTCCTTTACTTTTGTTAAAACAATGGAACTTAATTTATCTCGGTCTTATTTTTCCCTTTTGTATCCAACTAAGGATCCTAATAGTAAAAATTTTACGGTTAATCGGAACATGCGCTAAAAATCAATTAAAATTTCAAACAATTTTTTGTGGTTGAAAATAAATTTCATATAAAGAAATTCTTCTAGGGTACTTTTCCTCCAATTGAGCTATAAAATTTTAAATTCAAGTAAACTAAAATTGTTTTAAGCCAATCTTTGTAAGACACAAATTGAACAAAAAGCACTATGGTACTATGGGCTCCACCGATTCTGGGATACCTTTAGTCACTAAGGTCTGAATTTAGAAAATTTTGTATTGCTTCACATCTGTATTAAATTTTGTTGCCATGCGAACACTTATTACAATGTTTATATACATTGGAGTGGCCCATATGTATACCAAAAATTGACTCAAAGGGACATTATTTAGAGGTCGCAATGTAGTACATGTAGTGTATATAAGACCGGGTCACAGGTCTTTGAAAAGGTGGCTTATGACTCAAAAACGAAATTTCGAAAAATTAGCTGATTTTTCGAAAATTTTCGAAATTTTTTTCAGAAGAAAAAGTTTGAAGATGAGGAATTGAAAATATTACTCGGTGAAAATTCTTGTTAAACCCAAAAAGAATTATTGGAAGTCACATAACAATCCATTTCTCTACGTCTTATATGACTTGAAGCTGATAAACATTGAAAATTTCTATGATAAAAGAATTTTCTTTGAAAAATTTTTAACAAAAAATTTTATATAGAAAAATTTTTGATAAAACAAATTTCTATAGAAAAATTTTTGAGAAAAAAATTTCAGTAGAAAAATCTTTGATTGAAAAATTTTCCAGAGAAAAATTTTTGAGAAAAAAATTTTCCATAAAAAAATTTTTGAGAAAAAAAATTTCCATAGAAAAATTTTTGATAAAAAAATTTTCTATATGAATATTTACGATAAAAAATGTTTCTATAGGTAAATTTATGATAAAAAAAAATTCTATAGAAAAATATTTCATAAAAAAATATTTGATTAAAAAACTTTTTATAGAAAAATTTTTCTATAGAAAAATTTTTGAGAAAAAAAATTTCTATAAACAAATTTTCTATAGAAAAAATTTTGATAAAAAAATTTTCTATAGAAAAAATTTTGATAAAAAAATTTTCTACTGAAAAATTTTCTATTCAAAAATTTTTGATAAAATTTTCTATAGGAAAATTATACGTAAATTTATGATAAAAAATTTTCTATAGAAAAATTTTTGATAAAAAATTTTCTATAGAAAAAGTTTTGATTAAAAATTTTGCTATTGAAAAACTTTTGATAAAAAAAATTTTCAATTAAAAAATTTTTGATAAAAAATTTTCTATTCAAAAATATTTGATAAAAAATTTTCTATAGGAAAATTTATGATAAAAAAAAAATTCAATACAAAAATTTTTGATAAAGAAATTTTCTTAGAAAAATTTTTGATAAACAAAATTTTCTATAGAAAAATTTTTGATAAACAAAGTTTTCTATAGAAAAATTTTCGATACAAAAATTTTCTGTGAAAAATTTTTGATACAAAAATTTTCATTTAAAAAATTTTTGATAAACAAAATTTTCTATAGAAAAATTTTTGGTAAAAAAAAATTTCTATAGAAAAATTTTTGATAAACAAATTTTTTATAGAAAAAATTTTGATAAACAAATTTTCTATTGAAAAATTTTTAATAAAAAATTTTTATAGAAAAATTTTTGATAAAAATTTTTTTATAGAAAAAATTTTGATAAAAAAATGTTCTATAGGAAAATTATAGGTAAATGTATGATTTTCTACAGAAAATTTTTTCATAAAAAATATTTAATAAAAAAATTTTTTATATAAAAATTTTTGACAAAAAAATTTTTGTAGAAAAATTTTTGATAAAAAATTTTCTATAGAAAATTTACGATTTTCTACAGAATTTTCTATAGAAAAAAATTTTGATAAAAAAAAAACTTTCTATAGAATAAATTTTGATAAACAAAATTTTCTTAGAAAAAATTTTGATGAACAAATTTTCTATAGAAAAAATTTTAATAAACAAAATTTTCTATAGAAAAATTTTTATACACAAAATTTTCTTGATAAACAAATTTTTTATAGAAAAAATTTTGAAAAAAAATTTTCTATTCAAAAATTTTTGATAAAAAAATTTTCTATTCAAAAATTTTTAACAAAAAATGTTCTGTAGAAAAATAAAAAAATCATCTATACAAAAATTTTTGATAAAAAAATTTTCTTAGGAAAATTTTTGATAAAAAAATTTTCTATAGAAAAATTTTTGATAAAAAATTTCTATAGAAAAATTTTTGATAAAAAATTTCTATAGAAAAATTCTTGATAAAAAAATTTTCTATTGGAAAATTATAGGTAAATTTATGATTTTCTAGAGAAAAATTTTTCATAAAAAATATTTGATAAAAAAATTTTCTATATAAAAACTTTTGATAAAAAAATTTTTGTAGAAAAATTTTTGATAAAAAATTTTCTATAGAAAATTTACGATTTTCTACAAAATTTTCTATAGAAAAAAATTTTGATAAAAAAATTTTGATAAAAAAATTTTCTATAGAATAAATTTTGATAAACAAAATTTTCTTAGAAAAAATTTTGATGAACAAATTTTCTATAGAAAAAATTTTAATAAACAAAATTTTATATAGAAAAATTTTTATACACAAAATTTTCTTGATAAACAAATTTTTTATAGAAAAAATTTTGAAAAAAAATTTTCTATTCAAAAATTTTTGATAAAAAAATTTTCTATTCAAAAATTTTTAACCAAAAATGTTCTGTAGGAAAATAAAAAAATCATCTATACAAAAATTTTTGATAAAAAAATTTTCTTAGAAAAATTTTTGATAAAAAAATTTTCTATAGAAAAATTTTTGATAAAAAATTTCTATAGAAAAATTTTTGATAAAAAATTTCTATAGAAAAATTCTTGATAAAAAAATTTTCTATTGGAAAATTATAGGTAAATTTATGATTTTCTAGAGAAAAATTTTTCATAAAAAATATTTGATAAAAAAATTTTCTATATAAAAACTTTTGATAAAAAAATTTTTGTAGAAAAATTTTTGATAAAAAATTTTCTATAGAAAATTTACGATTTTCTACAATATTTTCTATAGAAAAAAATTTTGATAAAAAAATTTTCTATAGAATAAATTTTGATAAACAAAATTTTCTTAGAAAAAATTTTGATGAACAAATTTTCTATAGAAAAAATTTTAATAAACGAAATTTTCTATAGAAAAATGTTTATACACAAATTTTTTTTGATAAACAAATTTTTTATAGAAAAAATTTTGAAAAAAAATTTTCTATTCAAAAATTTTTGATAAAAAAATTTTCTATTCAAAAATTTTTAACAAAAAATGTTCTGTAGGAAAATAAAAAAATCATCTATACAAAAATTTTTGATAAAAAAATTTTCTTAGAAAAATTTTTCATAAAAAAATTTTCTATAGAAAAATTTTTGATAAAAAATTTCTATAGAAAAATTCTTGATAAAAAAAATTTCTATTGGAAAATTATAGGTAAATTTATGATTTTCTAGAAAAAAATTTTTCATAAAAAATATTTGATAAAAAAAAATTTTCTATATAAAAATTTTTGATAAAATAATTTTTGTAGAAAAATTTTTGATAAAAAAATTTTTATAGAAAAATTTTTGATAAAAAATTTTCTACAGAAAATTTATGATTTTCTACAGAAAAATTTTTCACAAAAAAATTTTCAATATAAAAATTTTTGATAAACAAATTTTCTATAGAAAAAAATTTTCTATTGAAAAATTCTTCATAAAATAATTTTCTATGCAAAAATTTTTGCTAAAAAAATTTTCTTACAAAAATTTTTAATAAACAAATCTTTTTATAGAAAAATTTTTGATAAAAAAATTTTCTATACAATTTCCGGTTAAAAGAGTATGTGTGTCTTTTTCTAACTCTCGTGTTAGCAAAATCCAAAAATGAACAAGTCTGATTTAGACGATAAGATATCTTGTAATAAGTAAAATAATTTTTGTTTATTAGAATTTCTTAATTTTTTTCTGTTTTAAGCACCAAAATATTTTTTGTATTCAATATAAATTTTGATTTTTTTTTATCTATTTTTACATATTTACTATTTGTATATTTTATCTATTTTTATATATTTACTGATTGTTTTAATAACATATTAAAAACGTGCAATAAATTAAAAATTTGATTTATTATTTATATCTACTAAATTGTTATTAACTTTTCAAAAAAAAAAAATATATATATTTCAAAAAGTTTGTTTTAATTTAACATTTCTTAACAAGATTTTTCCAAAAAAATTGCAAAATATATTTAATTAATACGCAATCATCCAAAAACACGTACGCAATAAATTCACTTTTATAAAAAAAAAATTATTTAAAATTAGTTCATAACTTATTTACTACAAATGGATATTTTATGGAAATCTCCTTGGAACGGATGTGGGTGGGATAACATTTGAAAATGCCGCTGGGATTTACGTTTAATTAAGTATTTTGTAATCAATGGAAAAAAAGTTCATATGCATGATTTTTGCATATAAATTTTATTTTTATTAAATAAATAATGATAAATAAAATTTTGAATAATTTGTCCGGGAAATTTTATATTTTTATGTTATTTAATTTAAAAAATGCCGGCAGTTATTGGAAAATCTAAAATAAAAATATTTGACATTTGTAATAAAATGTTATTTGCCTTTTTAATCGCTCTATTTAATTTTAAATGTAAATATTGCAAAACGACCCTTCGGCTAGGGTTAATGACTTGTTGCAGTTTATAAATCATGGAGAAATTTAAAGCAAATCGATATATATTTGTGATGTATTCATATGTTATTTATGTCAGTGTCATGTAAAACAAGTGTAATATTCGGCCGTGCCGAATCTTATATACCCACCATCAAGTTATGTTAAATTCAGAGACAAATCTCATATATCTACGAGCTAATTCAAAATGTGGACCAAACTCAAAAAAATTTGTAATGCTAGTTTGTATTGTTGGTAAAATATTTGGACTAAATTCGGTTGCAGTAGCTTTATAGTTCAACATTTAAAAGTATCTAAGTGGTTTCCTTATTATTTACTTTGCGCAAAATTTAGTCTCATGACCTGGTATAGTTTAGCATTAATAAGCTCTTAAATACTTTTCGTTGGACTTAATATGTAGTTAGATTGATAGTAATACGACAGGTCCACATATTTTGTTAGGAGTTTCTAATGCATCTACCTTATATAAAGTCTGGACTTAACATTAATTGATAGCTTAATATACTTTATGTACCTCCAGATCGTTTTGATTGTAATGGGTGTTTTTTTTTAGAGGCATAGAACTTCGAATTGAAATAAAATACAAGAAAATCGTTTTAATGTCCATCAATTTGGCTTTATTGGAAGGATAATTTTATGCCATTAATGTTTAAATATGATTTCGGGCATGTGGCCGCCGCGGCTGGCTCGAATAAAGCCAATTCTACAGGTCCAATTTTCAACTACTTTTTCGAGCATATGGGGCCGTATGTTGGCAATAACGCCACGAATGTTGGCTTCCAAGTCCCCTAACGTTTCTGGTTTATTGGCGTAGACGAGCGACTTCACATATCCCCAAAAAAAATAATCCAGTGGTGTCAAATCGCACGATCTTGGTGGCCAATTGACAGGTCCATTCCGCGAAATTATGCGCTCATCGAGTGTTTCCTTCAATAAATCAATTGTGACGTGCGCTTGGGGAACAAAATAGTCGGTTATCATGGCTCTATACCGGTCTCCATTTATGGTAACTGACTCTCCAGCATTATTTCGGAAGAAGTATGGCCCAATGACTCCACCAGCCCATAGAGCACACCAAACAGTCAGTTTTTGTGGATGTAATGGCGTCTCAAGGGTCTCATGTGGATTCTCTTCACTCCAAATACGGCAATTTTGCTTGTTGACGTAGCGATTCAACCAAAAATGAGCCTCATCACTGAACAAAATTTTGCGATGAAAATCAGCATCGAGATCAATCTCATTTTCGGCCCATACACCAAAATCACGACGCATTGCATGGTCTCGCGGCTTTAATTCTTGCACAAGCTGGATCTTGTAAGGTCGCAAGCCAAGATCTTTGCGCAAAATCTTCCATAAAGTTGATGGACAAAGCTCCAATTGCTGTACACGGTGGCGAATCGATTCATTCGGGTCCTCTTCAACACTTTGCTCTACAGCGGCAATTGTTTCTTCGGTGCGCACTGTTCGACGTCGCTGCGGATGCGTATTATCACATAGAGTAAACGTAGTGCGAAAACGATCCATGGTTAACCGAATTAATTGCTCTGATGGACGATTATGTCGACCATAAAAAAACCGAAATAAATTTGCGCGATTTGCAAGCGTTGTTCTTTTGTCAACCTGTTCATGATGAAATGGCGAACCAAACTAAATATTAATCACTTGACAGCTGACAAAATGGCCGCCAGTTAAAAAAATGATGCCAACTTAAAGTTCTATACCTCAATAAAAAACACCCGATATATATAAAAAGGGAATGTTAGATATATAATATATATTGCCAAATGTTAACCGATTGTAACAAGTTTTTACACATTGGCTGGTATTTGTATAAAGCATATTCCTGCAAAATTTAGTGGTCATAGCTGTAATAGTTTCTAATTTAATAGCTTTTCACTGGCTTCTGTTACATTTTTTTTTGGTTTCCGGGAGTGGTTTTTTATGAAAGATATAAGCAAATATGGACCGATTCCTATAAAATCTGATATACTGAACAATAGTTGCATAAAACTTCTCCATTCTAAATTTAGTCTTCATAGCTATTACAATTGTATTCAATTTATTAGCATTTATGTTATCCGCGGGGCGGGATTATATGGGAGCTCTAATTGAATATTAACCGATTTAGTCCATTTTCAATAAACTACTTTCCCAAGATATCGGAAATATTTTTGTTAAATTTTTTCACTATAGCTCCTTTTGTTAAGACGCTATCACGCTTCTGACGGACAGACGGACATAAAAAACCTTTTATTTTTTGTATTTTTGTGCTTCCGTAAGTTTTTTATATGGGAGCTATGGTCAAATTGTGACCGATTGTGACAAAATTTTGCACACTAGCTGGTGTTCACATAAGACTTTCTTGTGTTAAAGTGTATTTTAGGTGGAATTTAGGCTGTTTCCGTAAGTTTTTTGTATGGGTTTAATGTGAACCGATTTGGATAAAATTTTATATGCTGTCTAGTAATTATGTAAAACCTATATATACCAAACGTTATCATCCGATTTCCCCCAATTTCAATACCAACATTTTCTAAGAAATGAAGAATATTCGTGGCAAATTTAAGTGTCCCATATCCTTTCGTTAAGGTTTTATCGAGCCGACAATAGACAGACATACGGATAAACAGAAGGACAGACAGACAGATAGACATGGATTAATCGTCTTAGAATTTCATAAGGATTTAGAATATATATCACTTTTGGTTTTTGAGCCAATATTAAGGAAATTACAAACGGAATGACAATCCCAATTCTTTTTAATGGTGGGTATAAAAAATCTATATATCTCCAAATACTTTTCAAAATGTGTAACATACTTTCCCCAAAATTATCACATTATGGGACTTTTTGAAAACAGTACGTTTTTTTTGTTGGTTAATTCGGCAAAAAACTCTGTATCTCGTAAATACTTAACCCACAAACACACATTTCGACAAAAAAGAATGGTAAAAACTTTGTGCTGTATAATGTATAATTAACTAAACGCCGATTTATGGGCAAGATTGATTTGGTTTGGGAATTATATACCTTAAAAGCTCAAAAATATAAATCAATATATTTTCAAATAGTTTTCAAACGAAGTAGCTTAATTTGCTCAAAATTAAGGCATTATGGGAATCGTTAGTGGGCCCTAATATAAAGCATCGTAGAGGAGTGGTTTGAAACGCACGAGCTTTTCACAGATATACCATTAGCAGTATTAATTTCAGTATCTGGCGGAAGGTGGATTTCGAAAGAGTTCCCAGACGTTTAGAGGCGGTGCCTAGTGGTTAGCACGTTGACTACTAAACAAAATCACATTTAGCCTATATTCGATCCCCGGTCTCGGCAACATCAATTTCTTTAGTTATTTATATCTTTTAAAACTACGTATTACCTAAGAATCGTAGATCGGCGATAGTCTACAGCAATAACACGCCTTCGATGAAAAATAAATAAAATCGGCTGTAGCTCAAAAATTTTAAACAATGCCTCTAAATAACAACAAATGGTGCAACTTTACTGTTCTTAAAATAAATATAACGTACAATTACAGTGTTAAATAATATAAAGCTTTGTCACTCCTTTTTCCAATTAATATATCGATGGCTTTATATAAAAAAGGCCTAACTCGATTTTTAGTTACTTTACAGAAGTAAAAAACATTTTTTTAAATGATAAATAAAATGTGTTGTTTCTTTTATTAAAAATGGTGTCAACATTTTTGTTGTATCTACAATTTTACGAACTTTTTTCCTTTTCCTGTAAAGTAACAAAAAATCGAGTTAGGCCTCTTTATATAAAGTCATACACTATATACAATAGGGTGGACCGAGAAACAATTTTTATTGAAATTCGATACGCTTGGGTTAAAAATCGATGCTCTATATCCTAAAGTACTCAGAAAAAAATTGTCTTCTTAGGTCAATGTCCTGAAATTTATTTCTAGGACCCATTTCTATGGGGAAAAATTAGAGTTTTTCGGTTTTTGGTTTTAACCAATTTCAACCAATAAAGATATGTTTTTGGCTAAATTAATAATTGAATGTAGAAGACAACTAAATCGGCTTTCATTAGAGTTATAAAAACTAAAAATCCATGCAGTAGTTTTTAAGTTATTGCAAATTGCCCCAGAAAATTCATGTCTTTTTCAACAAGCCTAAGGATATGCAGCAAAAAAAAATAACTTTAGAATACAGAAATTACAAAGTAAGGCATATCTTATCATCTAAAAACTTATAAGTACTAAATAGTTGAAATTAATTAAAATATAATTAAATTTACTTTTTTTTACACTGGTAAATGGTACTTTTTTAGGGACCGTTTCAAAGCTCACTTTTTAAGTTTTAGAAAATATTGTTAAAAAAATATTCAAAATTTTGAAATTTTTGATCGGCATGTTAAAAAAAGACAGATGTAATAAAAAAATTCAAAAAAGTTCAGTTTGATATCTCATATGGTTTCGAGTACATGTGACTTGAAATTTAAAATTTCGCGAAAAAGTACATTTTTGGACATTTTTGGAAAAAAAAACTATGTAAATTTTATTGTATTTTAATAATTTTTAAATATTTAGTACTTATAAGTCTGTAAGTGATAAGGAATGCCTTACTTTGTAATTTATGTACTTTAAAGTTATTTTTTTTGCTGCATATCCGTAGGCGTGTTGATAAGAACACGAATTTTCTGGGGCAAATTGCATTAACTTAAAAACTACTACATAGATGTTTAGTTTTTATAACCTTAATGAAAGCTGATTTAGTTGGCTTCTACATTCAATTATTAATTTAGCCAAAAACATATCTTTATTAGTTGAAATTTACCAAAAACCCCATACAAATTGGTCCTAGAAATAAATGTTCCTGTACACCTCAGGATATTGACCTAGGAAGACACATTTTTTTTCTGAGTACCTTAGGATGTATAGCATCGATTTTTTACCCAGGCGTATCGAATTTCAATAAAAGTTGTTTTTCGTGCCAAACTAACATAAAATTGTATAGGCAGTATTTGCCTGAGAAAAGACTGTAATACATAGATATTGAATTCAAACATTTGTTGTCTATCAAAAGTGAAGTTAAAGGGGATAAAGAACAATGAAAAAAGCACATAAACGCACATACAAACATACATTTCATGAGCATGTGTGTGTGCCTTAGCTTTTTCTCATTATATAATCGTCTTCATTAGTTGTTTCCGAATTAGAGTAATGGGACTTATCAAAAATACCATACAATAAATTAATGTGTGGAAGTGTAACATCTTTATATTTCAGAGTCTTTGGCCTGAGTTTTACTTTACTTAAAATAAAATAGAAATCTGAAGGCACTTTAACGACTATATTCATGTAATACTCCTTCATACTGTTACTTCACACAAATTTAAAACGTAGTTTTCTAACACTTTGCACAAACATACATATAATATTAATTTGCAAATACCTAAGAAAATTTTCGAAATAATTAAAATTTTGACACTTAATTTATATCTATTAAAAGGGTGTTACTTCCAAATCATTAGTAAAAATTTATTTTTAATTATTGCAAATATTTAGTTATTTAATAGATTTCAAAATTGTTTTAGAGCGAAGGGGGCAAATGTGGCTTTCAGAATTCATTCATATTTTAAAATTTTACTTCAGTTGCATTTTTGAAATAAGTATTACGGAGTGAAGAAAAAGAGGTGCAAATGGTACAATGATCGGCGTTTTAAAGAGGTGCAAAAACAGAATATTCGTCAGGGAAATGAAAGGCAAAGACCTAGGGAATTGATGCCCTCCAACATACGTATTATATGTTGGTATATAAACCAGTTGCGATTGGTAGTTGCATCTGGCGAATAACTTAACTTATTGGCTTTCAGAAGTTGTATGACTCGATTGACGAAGCCAGAATAAATTATGGACTTTCGAACTTTGAAAGTTAATGGTCATCTTGTTGGAGCTACATATATATATATGTACCTGTCAAATCAATCTGTCTTATTAGATCACCATTATAGGATATAACAAATAATAAAACTGCTGTATCAATATAGGGCAGTGTATCATGTGAAACATGATTTTTAGGGTAAATAGTTATAAGATAATTAGATATAAGATCTAATAACCCGAAAAAGTAACTGTTCAATGTGAATTTCATAGGTCCAGATTTCTTTCATAATGACAAGCATTACTAGCGACCTTAAGCGAAGGTGGTTTGAACTAGCCATTTAGATCGATCTATATGATTCGCAGATGCATGCTAATAAGTTACAAAATATAGGGGCACTTGGAGACAATATAATACAGAGCCATGGACAATAGGACCACCAACAAGCCGATATTTTATTCCAAACGAAATTTTATCAATAGATTTCAAAAGTTTAATCATTTTGATAATATATCACACTTTGCTTTAAAAAAATTAAAGGATAGGAAATGCTTAATATAAGACCCCGAAACATTTTCTTAGGAGAAGAACTTAAAATATTTTTAGCTTGTACTTCTGATTACTGATGTTTTTATGTCCCAAACCTTTTTCTCATACCCACCATCAAAAAGAATGGGGGTATATTGAGATTGTCCTTCCGTTTGTAATTTCCTTAATATTGGCTCAAAAAGCAAAAACGATATATTTTGTTAATCCTTATGAAATTCTAAGACGATTAAGCGGTGTCCGTCTGACACCGTTACAAAATGTAGGGGCCCTTGGAGACAATATAATCCAGAGTCATGGACAATAGGACCACCAACAAGCCAATATTTTATTCCAGACGAAGTTTTATCAATAGATTTCAAAAGTTTAATCATTTTGATGATATATCACACTTTGCTTTAAAAAAATTCAAGGATAGGAAACGCTTAATATAAGACCCCGAAACATTTTCTTAGGAGAAGAACTTAAAATATTTTTAGCTTGTACTTCTGATTACTGATGTTTTTATGTCCCAAACCTTTTTCTTATACCCACCATCAAAAAGAATGGGGGTATATTGGGATTGTCATTCCAAAAACAATATATATTCTGAATCCTTATGAAATTCTAAGACGATTGAGCGATCTCCGTCTGTCTGTCTGTCTGTATGTCTGTCTGTCTGTCTGGTTGTCTGTCTGTCTGTCTGTCTGTCTGTCCGTCTGTCCGTCTGTCCGTCTGTCCGTCTGTCTGTCTGTCTATCTGTCGGTCTGTTGAAATCACGATAACGCCTAAACGAAAGGAGCTAGCTCACTGAAACTTAGTAGAAACATTCGTCAAATTTTGGTTTTGAAATTGGGCAAAATCGGTTAACATTTGACCATAGCTCCCGTATAACCTCGTCTTGACTAATCGCTTATTTGCTAATAAATGACAAATCATAACAGCTATAATGGCAAAATTTGGTATCTAGAAGTTTTACATAAGCACTAGGCAGTATATAAAATTTTATCGAAATCGGTTCACATTTAACCATAGCTCCCATATAAAAAACTTACAGAAACAGCCTAAATTCCACCTGAAATTCACTTAAATGCCAATAAATAATAAACTGTAATAGCTTTGGCCACTAAATTAAGCACAAGGAAGTCTTATGTGAATGCCAGGCAGTGTGCAAAATTTTGTCATAATCGGTCACCATTTGACCATAGCTCCCATATAAAAAACTTGCAGAAACACAAAAATACAAAAAGAAAAGGGGGTTTATGTCTGTCTGTCCGTTAGATAAAAGCGCGATAGCGCCTTAACTAAAAGGGCTACTGCAACAAAATTTTACAAAAGGAAGTCTTATTTGAAAAATTTTGTTACAATCGGTCACCATTTGATCATAGCTCCCATATAAGAAGCTTACAGAATCACAAAAAGAAAAGGAGATTTATATCTGTCTGTCCGTCAAATAATAGCGCGACAGTAGAGCTGCAAAACTATCGATGGTACTATCGATAATATCGATAGTTTTATTTTTAGTGTGCTATCGATTGTTTTTTTCCGATAGCGATACTATCGACAAAAATAGGTTGGCGGCATATTTTAAATTGATTGTTAGGAAAAATTTTGGTGTCGGTGGATATTTTTAAAATAAATATGAAATTAATCAATAAGACTAAAATTATATCTTTAGTTCAGCAAATGTTAACTTGAGTAAGTGATATATTCAAGAAAAAAATGATCAAAACTGGCTACTTATATCGAAAGTCATGGTGGTATAATTACAATGCGGAAAATATTGCAATGTCAGGTGTAACGGAAAAAGGAAAAAGCATCATTTGTTGCTGATAAAAACAGTAAAATGATAAAAGCATGCGATTTATAGTAAAAAAGACATTTTGCCATGTTTCGCTCATACTCTGAATCTTGTAGTGCAACCCTGTTTAAGTCAAGACTGTATAAACAAATTTAGTTTAAATGTAAAAATATTGTCACCTATTTTAAAAACATTGTTATTGCCTATGAGAAATTCAAAGCTGAACAATTAAAAGACAAGCCATATACAATAGTTTACTCCAGGAGTTACCTACGCGATACATGATTGCCTCTAAGAGGGTAAAAAGGGGAAAAAATCGAAAATTCTATATCGCCTAAAGTGATAATATTTAAACAAAATTTAAGTTATATTTTTAACAGATGTTAAAATAATCGGACAGGTACTTTTTGGAATTATGCCCGATAGGGGGTAAATAAGGGTGAAACTAGTTTTTTTGGTACTATTTTTAAGCCACTCTTATCTTTTAAACCAAAGAATATAGAAATAAACTTTGTAATGCAATCAATAAATGCGAAAAAATATTGAACACGTATTTGGTACTTTTTTGATTTTGGGGTCCAAAATGGGTAAAAAATGAAATAAAATGATAATTTAACACCTCATGAAGTAATATGAACCATTGACCAATATGTTGACTGCGTTTTTATAAAATATACCGGATCCAAATGGTATCAAGTACTAAATATGCATATGGAACTTTTTTGAAATTAGGATAAAAAGGGGAAAAATTGGTAATGTTATAACTTTTAAGCAAATGAATGTTTGTATGACCTTTATAGAATAGTAAACTATGTATTTGATCATGTTATGGTTTTTAGCAAAGTTGTTGCGAATGAGCCGACGAAGGTTTTTAAGATGGTATGACTAATTTCCGACAGGTAGCGCCACTGAAAATTACTCTCTAGAAAAGTTGTTACGCATGAGCTGACGAAGGCTTCTTAGTTGGTAGGACTAATTTCCGTCAGGTGGCGTAACTGAAAATAACTCAAATTGAATTGATCAGGCTATGATCTTTAGCAATGTTCGTGCATATGAGTCGACGGAGATTTCTAAGTTGGTATGATCAATTTTCAAAACTATTCAAAATGAATTGAACTGTAAACTATGCATTTGATCTGATGTGTTGATTGGACAAAATGAATGAAATGATTAAAAATTAATTTGATATTTGTGTAATGTCTTTTTTCTAAATTTATTTTAGTTTGTTAGTACTTCATAAAAAAAAATATATGAAACCTTTAAAACTTGCTTCGAAATGTTTATTATAAAATTACGAGCAAGGCTCGGTTACCCAGGTACTATAATTTAAAGCAAATATTTGTAGATATATGTACTTAAAGTAAACAATTGTTTCTGCATGCAATTTTTAGAATTCGATAGTATCGATAGTTTTATGACAGACTATCGAAACTATCGAATGTGACCACTATCGACTATCGAAACTATCGAGTGGGGCGACTATCGATAGTTTTGCAGCTCTACGCGACGGCTCCTTAACTACAAAAGCTAGAGAGACAAAATTTTACAAAAGTTTTTTTGATATGAAACAAAAGTTGTGTACAGAAAATGGGTGAAATCGGTTCACATTTAGTTAGAGCTCCCATACAACCCCGCCCCGGGAAACACGAGAATGCTGATAAATTGAGTACAATTGTAATAGCTATGACCACTAAATTTAGAATAAAGAAGTTTCATGCAACTATTGGTCAGTATATCAAATTTTATAGGAATCGGTCCATATTTGACTAAAGCTTTCATATAAAAAACACTTTCGGAAACCAAAAAATATTTAGCAAGGACCAGTTAAAAGCTATTAAATTAGAAACTGTGACAGCTATTGCCACTAAATTTTGCAAAATTAAGCTTTATATAAATACCAGCCAGTGTGTGAAATTTTGTTACAATCGGTCAACATTTGGCTATAATTCTTATATACATAACACCCCCTTTTTAAATTTACAATCAAAAAGATTCGGAGGTACATGCAGGATATTAAGATTATGTATATGGTAGTTGCATTAGGGACTCCTAGCAAAATATATGGACCTGTCGTATTACTATCAGCTTCTTTATCCTAACTAAATATTAAGCTAAACGAAAAGTATTTAACAATTTATTAATGTAAAACCATACCCGGTTACGATAACCAATTTTTTCAAAGTAAATAAATACTAGGGAAACCACTTACGCACTTTTGAATGTTGGACTATAAAGCTACTGCAACCAAAGTTATTCCAAATATTTTACCAACAATACCAACTAGCGTAACAACTTTTTTTCAATTTGGTCCACGTTTTGAATTTGCTGCACCCTCGTAGATATATGAGATATGTTTCTAAATTTAACACAATTTAATGGTGGGTATATAAGATTCGGCACAGCCGAATAAAACACTCTTACTTGTTTTGTAATTTCAATTATAAAGAATATTCAAAGTATTATATTTTATTTAAAATTTTTTATTTCAAATTCACTAAATGTGTAATTTTTGCAAAACAAACAGATTAAATGAAAACTTTTATAAATAAAAAATAAAAATTTTGACCCTAATGAACCATAATAAAACATTTAAAATCTTTAGAATTATTGATTTATAATAAGACTTACACGCATTAAAATTGAAAAAAAAATAACAATCTTTTGATAATAAATATTTAAATGTGTGTAAAATTATAATTCCAACAAGAAACTTTTGAAAAGTAAAAAACATTAACGAATACCATTTGATTTCATAACAAATGTCAATATCAAATGATTTTGTTGAATATTTAATTTTAATTTATATTTAAAATTTCCCAGTAAAACTTTTCATTACCAAATAATGAGTTAAACAGTTAAACTATTGAACACGAACTACTTACTCATTCGCTGTTTAAGACATTACATTAACATGGGGATGTCATTGGAGGCAAGTACTTACCAATTGCAGAAAAGTAATGACTTGGGTAAGCAATTTGAAAGCAACAACAACAGCAACAACTTTTTTGTTGTTGTTTTATTAAAAACATATATTTTTAAACGAAATACAAATTTTTTTATGATCCCATGGGGGCTCGAACCCAGACCCTCCGACTGCTAGGCAGAGACTCTTCCACTGAGCTACTTCATATGTTGAAAACTTAGCAGCTTATAATTAATATAAACAATTTTTATTTTTAGATCCAAAATCATGTGAAAATAACTTTGTTTTTCCCTGCTTTTTTTTGCTTTGTTGTAATTTTTGGAAAAATATTTTTATTCGATTTTTTGTAATTATTTTTAAACTTTTTTAAAATTATTTTAAAACTTAAACAAATTAAATCTTTTTTGTATAAGTTTTTACATAAAATTGACCCTTACTTACTTAAACGTTACAACCTGTTAAGGTCAAAGTCCGAGCATATTTTAGAATTCCATGGATTTCGATCTTGTGCTAATATTCTCCAATTTTATAGGCCAAGCTTTGAAAAATGTTCCTCTACTTGGTCTTTCTATCGAAGTTTCGGACATCCTCCTCTAACATTAGGCAGTGGGACATTTCAATTCTAATTTTATCCTCTTCATTGTGTTTGTTTTCAAGAGAGGGTCACTAGCCCGTAATCCTAACCCATTTTTATCGATCTTATGGGACAACTCTCGGAACATGTTAACTCACAATATTAATGGGTGTTAAACTAGCTCCCCGGGTGATACCATGAGGAGGTGTGTGTCCATAGTTGAGATGAAGGATGACCCAGATAAGTTGGGCTTACCAAGTTAAGACCAATTAGAATCGAGTTTGGTATTCAACATCCCCTATATAATCAAAATTGACTCATGATGGTATTTTTTCATTAACGTGAGTTAGTTTTACAAATTTTTTTTACAGAAGATAATATTTAAGTTCTTAAAATTGAAAAATCATTTAAAAAGACTCTTTTAATAAAAAAAAAAAAAAACTAAAAAAAATTGTTGGTTTTGGTGGGATTTGAACCGGGGCCATTCAGTTTAAATTACCATCTTAATTACAAATAAGTACTTCTGTAATAACTTATTATTTATTCGGATGGTATGTTGTAGTCGTTACAAGGTAACCAGTTATCAGAGTACTTGCCATTACTAAAGTTTTGCTGGGTTGATAAACATTTTAATTTAAGGTAAATTTGCTATATAAATTTTAGTTATTATATTGTGCTACAAAAAAATACTTTTTTTGATAAGGCACGAAGAAGATCGCTTAGAAATTGTCGGTAGATGGCATTAAAATGTAATATTAGTAGTAAACAAATTTGAAAAATTTTGGAAGAATATTCTCATATTTGTTTATACCCTGCTCCACAATAAGAGGGAATTTGAGATCAGGGCTGATAGAAATTTTTCGTGAAAAATCGGTATATTTTTCCAAAAAAATCATCATTATCGGCAGTAAATTTTCAAAAACCGGAATAGTCAAAAATATATCATAAATATAGCCGAATATTAAAAAAAACGTTCATTGAAATTTTTCTATAATACAAACTTTTATTGATCATTTTTCTATAGAAAAGAATCATACTGAAAATTTCTCTACACAAAAAATTTAATATTAAAAATTCTTCTATCCAAAAAATTTTATATTGAAAATTTTTTTATACAAAAAATGTTTATGGAAAATTTTGCTATACAAAAAAAAATTTTATATGAAAATTTTTTCTAAAAAAAATTGTTTATGTAAATTTTTCCATACAAAAAATTGTATGTTCAAAATTTTTCTATACAAAAAAAAAAATTGAAAATATTTATAAAAGTATTTTAATAACAAAAAAATTTTAAGTAGAAAATGTTTCTTTACAAAAAATTTAATATTGAATATTTTTTTTATAAAAAAAAAAATTAAATATGAAATATTCTTCTTCACAAAAAAATTTAATAGGGAAATTTTCAATCGAAAAAATTTTTCTATAGAAAAAATTTATATTATGTATTTGTTTCTGTAGAAAAAATTTTATATAGCACAATTTTTTTTATTAGTTTTTTTTATTTTTTATTAATTTTTTATTTGCGTTTCCAAATTTTGACTCTGTTAATTCTAATGTATCGGTATTATTGAAAACTTATATCGTTTTTAATCATTGATTTGATTTGTTATTTATGTTTAAAAGCTGTTAAAACTTTTAAATTTTCTAACCAAACTCTGCATATCGGCACTTTACTATTTTTCAGGTAAAAATCGACAAGATTTATTTAAGATTTATTTTTCAAATAAATATGAACTAATGCATCTTTTCTTGAAGTCATAAAAACTAAAAATGTTTAAAACAGTTCTGGAGTTATTGCGATTTTTAACCGAAATTCGAGTCCCTAACGACATGCCAAAGGATAAACAGGCAAAAAATCACTTTGGAAAAAAACTAGTAGAGTTAGACATGATTTACTATTTTAAGACTTACATATAAGTAAAGAGTTTAATTTTATTAAAATATAAAAATATTTACTTAGTTTTTTTTATGTTTGAAAAAGCGTAATTTTTCAAAGATCGGTTTCAAAACTCATTTTAAATTTTTTTTTAAAATTTTGTTTAACGAATATTACCAAATAAGAATTTTCCATCAGTGTGTTAATGTAAAGTACCTGGGGGACAGACCCCTGCTCGGAGCTTTATGGTAAGCATTTCGAGGCGACTTTTAAAGTTTTCATATATTTTATTTTATAAAGTAATAACCAAATAAAATAAATTTAGAGAAAAGACGGTTCAGAAATATTCAATTAATTTTAAATCATTTTATTCATTTTGTCCTATCAACTCATGATGAAATGCATAGTTTAATATGAATAATTTTGAAAATTGGTCATACCGACTTAGAAACCTCCGTCGATTCATGCGCAAGAACTTTGCTAAAGATCATAGCGTGATAAAATGAACAGTTTACGATTTCATTCATTTTGAGTAATTTTCAGTGGCGCCACCTATAGAAAATTGTTCATACCAACTAAGAACCTTCGTCGAATCATGTGCAACAACTTTACTAAAGGTTATAGCATGATCAAATGCACAGCTTACAATCTAATTCAATTTGAGTAATTTTCAGTGGAGCCACCTTTCGGAAATTTTTCATACCAATTAAAAAACCTTCTCCGGCTCATTTGCAACCACTTCGCTAAAGATCATGGCATGATCAAACGCACAGTTTACGATTTAATTAATTTTGAGTCATTTTCAGTGGCGCCACCTGTCGGATAGTGATACCAACTAAAAAAACTTCGTCGTCTCATGCGCAACAACTTTAGCTAAAGATCATTGCATGAGCATAACATGATTAAATGCATAGTTTATTATTCTTTAAAGGACATACAGACAGAAAAGCATTCATTTGTTAAAAAGTTATAACTTTATCAATTTTTTCCCCTTTTATCACCTAATTTCTAAAAAGTTACATATGCATATTTGGTACTTGGTACCAATTGAATTCGGTACTTTTTATAAAAACGCAGTTAATATATTTCTCCTATTCATATTACTTCATGAGGTGTTAAGTTACCATTTTATCCTTTTTTTACCCTTTTTCCCCCTCGAAATCAAAAAAGTACCAAATACGTGTTCAATATTTTTCTCACATTTATTGATTGCATTACAAAATGCTAAATGCAAAACCTCATTAATTTGTTATCGATAGGGGGATCGAGGAAAAGAATTGCAGAAAAAAATTAGTTTGTTTTTTATAAACGCACTTCAATTAGATGTCTTTTCCCTCACCTAAAGAGTGCTCTAAATAAAATTTGTAGTTGGATTTTCTTAAATAAAAATCAAACCTTTTAATATAAAAACTCTACAAAATACGCAAATATAATGACATATTATACAAAATCATTTAGCATTAAAATGTTTACTTAGTACTCGGGTTTTGCAAAATTATCGACTTTTTTCGGAAACCCTCCCATTAAAGATTTTACAGTTGCTTCTGATACCTTTTTGGAGCATGTGTTTCACCTGCGCTTAAAATCGGACATGTTCTTGGAAATCTTTCCTGTGTTCTTCAATTCCTTTTTTACCAGAGCCCAATACCTTTCCACAGGCCGAAGTTCTGGATAGTTAGGTGGATTTGCCTCTCGTGGTACAAAAATGACATTATTCTTTGAGTACCACTCAAGTGCCTTTTTTCCATAATGGCATGATGCCAAATCGGGCCAAAAAAATGTAGTCACTCTCTGCTCTCTTAAAAAGGGTAACAACCGTTTTTGTAGGCACTCCTTTATATAAATTTCTGTGTTTATTGTGCCAGATGCCACAAATACTTTACATCTTTTGCCACAACTGCAAATAGCTTGCCACACGAGAAACTTCTTAGGGAATTTTGTTTGTTTTTTTGTGCGAAACTCTTGCCGAAAATTGCCCCGTTTATCAGCAACATAAAAATCTTGACCAGGAAGTTGAGAAAAGTCTGCCAGTACGTATGTTTCATCATCCATCACACAACAGGTGTATTTTTTTATAAAATCAGACTTCAATTTTTTCGCTCGTTTTTTTGCTTCTAAATTCTTTATAGCATTGCGATCTGGAACCTTTTGGACTTTGTATGTCTTCAGTCCAGCATAAGCTTTGACTCTATGTGCAAATTTCGTAGAACATTTCACCGTACGAGCTGCTTTTCTTAAAGAAGTGTTAGGCGCTCTTCGAAAGAGTCGCTCGACTTCTTTTGCCTTATCAATATCTGTAGGACCTTTTTTCCTCCCTGATCCAGGTTTTCCTAATACCGTCTGATGGCATTAGAAACCGTTCGAGGGTCAACTTTTAAATTTTTAGCTATTTTTTTAAAAGTCCATGACGGATTTTTTTGAAAAGTTTTAATTATATTTTCACGAACTTTTTTTTCGCAGCCCATTTTAATTGAAATTAATAATTAATAATTTAATAATTTCTAAAATAATAGTATCTGACATATCTATAGAAACTAACTTGATCAAAAAATAAATTATTTCTTGCACTATGGATAAATTTTGTCTAAAATAGTAAATGCATATTTTTTTTAGAACACTCTTTATGACCTCAAAACTTGAATTGAATGTCAAGAACTACTCCCTTTATCCATGTTCGATCGGAATTACTATCAGATTAAAGCTAAGGTCATCCCTTAGTGTTAATCCAACTAAATAAATTGTCTATTGTTGCGACCTCTAAAGAATCTAAAGAGATTAATACTTTTTTTTTACAAAAATTTAGATCTCGATTACTAGAAAAATTAATAATAGATCAAAATAATTTTTAAATAACAGTCCTTGAAATTATCTAAATAGATTGTTCTTCAGTGTTATTTGCTTTTTTTTGTGATAATTTTAAATTTTTCTTATTTAAAAGTTGTAAATTTAAAAATTTTATGGGATTTTATTTAAATACATTTTTTGTTATTAGCTGTCAACGGCAAAAGTTCTTTGCGTCAAATTTAATATTTATTATATTGTTCTTTAAACTTATATTTATACGTATAATTTGTTGTAACATTGAAAGAATGTTAAAAAATTTTATGTAAAACACGTACTTTCTTTTGGAATAAAAATAGCTGGAACTGGGTGTAAAGTTGATGTAAATCGGCTGGGCGCTGAAAAGCCAGACAGGTTTTGTAATACAAAAATTTCACGTTTTTTTCAAATATTTTTTTTTTTTGTAAAATTTTTAAGAATTTTTTGAATAGATATTTTTTTTTTTTGAAAATTTTCACTTTGAAAAACTTAAGAATTTTAAATATTTTCTTTAAAAATTTTTTATTCAAAATTTCATGTTCAAACAATTTTTTTGGAACATACACTTTTTCACTCCACTTTCGGGTTCAAATTCTTTACAATTTCTTTATTTTGTTTTAACTCAAAACTCGTGTTATTTGACGTTTTTCCTCCTTATTCCTAAATTTCGTTTTTTCTCTATTTTCCGTTGTTTCTATACGATTTAGGTCCCCGTTTGAATGAAGACTGAGTGATTGTCAAAATTGTACCCAACTTTATAGGTTTTTTTTGATAACTCGATTAAATAATTTTCATATTTTGTATTTTTTTTTTTTTTTGCCAGGCAATTGATTGTGCGAGTACTTTTGGAATAAAAAAGTAACAATTGTATTAGTATTTGAATATATGTGATTTTTTTTTTAATTTAAAAATTGTTGTTATTAATTTTACTTTCAATTAGCTCCCTCACATTTAATAACAGCAACAGCAACACTAACAACAACGAACGAACACCTTAAATCAAATACTACCAACAACTAAATTCTTCTTAACGAGCCGCTCAAAGAAAGAATAAGACAAATAACTTTAAACGTTACGTTTAAATTTGTAAAGCAACCGAGTACAGAAAAAGAAACGTCAATTATTTGATTTTGTACTAGTAAACAAATAAAAGAGCATAAATTAGTAAACAAAAACAATAACAAACAAATAATTACGATCATGATCGTAATTAGTCTCTTCGCAACAAACTAATCGTAAATGCGATTACTAGTCATTGAAATCACCGTTAAAAAGAGTCAGTTTGAGAATATCATTGAAACAAAATGGAAAAGTCATAAAAATCAAAGTTTTAATTATTGTTTGTTATTGTTGCTCTTCTTCTGTTAATTTGTAACCCCAAATAGTGTTGCCAAATATTTTGAATTGTGCAGCTACTATTAATAGAAACTAAAATCAACAAGTAATGCATTAAACACATAGACAACAGCAGGCTACACGAACACCGACTACAAAAGTCGTTGGCAGCAATCGTCGCCTCGTAGTCAGCTACTTAATTATTTTAGGGACGGCAGCTACATTTAAGATGGCAGCTACATTTCGAAACACCTGTTTATGAGTGTTGCCAATATCGCGTTTATAAGATGGACAAAATAACAATTCAAATTTTGATAAAAACGACATAAATTCATCATTATGTCTATATCAAAAAAAAATTATAGAAAGATTTTGGTGTGTTCTCTAATAGTTTAAGAGTTAAGGGCTTTTTAAATTTCAAGAATAATACGGTATAACTTTAGAAGTTTATGTCCAATATTAACTTTTTTGGTATCAAACAAAAGCTACTAAAAATATCTTTTATATTCTTATATATTCTATATAATATTCTTTATAATTGATAAGGAGCTAATATACTATAAACTTATTTTTGCAACCGACTTTTTTTATAAAAATTCGTATATCTTAAAACAATATAGATATAAGCAGCGTTACCGTTATGCGACTAAAGTCGCAATTTGCGACTTTTTCAGATGGCCTGCGACGCAACCTGCGACTTTTCTTCCATGGCCCTTTTTTGCTACTTTTTTGAATTGTGTGCGACATTTGACACCTTTTTATAAAATTATTTAAAATTTTTATTTTTAGCCCATATTCAATATCTCAACTAAAATTCCCTTAAATGATTTTAACTTAAGTGTAAATACCATCACTTTGAAAAATCTTTTTGTACAATAAAAAACTAAAACAAATAAATTTTGGTGGCAGAGCCGATATCTCGACAACTCCAGCATAGTTACGTACAAAAATATTGGTTTTGTTCGTTTGTCATTATTTCATTAATATTTTACATTTATAGTTCGAGCAAAAAGAAAGAGTATTAATGAAACTAAGCAAGTGGAACACCACTTAAAATACAATCAAGATCAGAGTCAGAAGATGATGAATTTTGTGCTCAATTCGCGATGTGCTTCAGTAAAATGTTTTTAGATAAAGCCTTTGCGGTCTCAGCTTATAAAGGTATTTTTGCAAACTTTTAATGCAAATCGGTTATAAATGACATCTTTTTCATACCTTTTATATGATTTGGTCTCAGTTTGTTATCTAAAACCATTAAAAGCAATATATACTTTTTTGCACGATTTTTAAAATCTTCATAAAATTTTAGCAAAAAATTATTTTTCTGGCGCTTTTGGTTTTATGTGTTAAATTTTAAGAAATTTAAATTTTCGTTTCGTCATTTACACCTAAGAAATGCAAACTTGCGCTACTAAAATTGTGTGTTCAATTTACCTGAAGTCTTAGGAGTTCAAATCTGTAATTAGATTTCCCGTACACCTAAGAGTACAAAAATTATTCAAGTTGAAAGTCGGTTTCTTAGGAATTAAAACTGTTTGATTTCTGCCTATATATAATATCTTTTCAAGTACGAATTGTTTTATGGTTTTTTGTTTATTGTTTAAGTAAAAATGTTATAAAAAAATGTGCGACTTTTTTTTTGTTGAGCGCGACTTTTTTTTAAAAAGCGACTTTTTTTGCGACTTTATCAAATTTGTCAGCGGTAACGCTGGATATAAGTATGCTCTTTTATATAATGAATTTTATAAAGGACATACTGGGCTTTTATATAACATGAACTACGTAGCTCTAGCACACGTAGCGTGTGAGTTAGACAGTTTAAAAAATAACTTTTTAAAATTTTACTTCTATTGAGTTAGAGTTATATAAATATAAATTTTTACATAATATTTTTTTAGATATTATTATATACAATAAATATATAAATATTTTATAAGTACGTAAATTGTTTACATAAATTCTCCCCATTGTATTTGTGGTAAATAAATTCAAGTGGTTTAAATCGCTCATTTATTTCAATATTATATGGTATTGACAGCACTAAATCTTTTATTGTCGCCAACAAAAATAGAAAATAGTTTAATTTTGGCTACAGCTACAACGGTGGTCGGTAGTCGTGTAGCCGTGTCGACTCTAAAAAATTTATTTCTATTTAAATGCATGTATTCTAATTTTGACAGGTTGTAGCCCGTAGCCTGCTGTTGTCTATGTGTTTAATGCATAATATTCTTATATTCGTCTGCGCGGAATTTTATATCATTGTTTGTTAAGTTTAGACATATATCTTTCATATTTCAGAGGGAACAACTTATTAACCCTTATGTGTATGGCAAAAAAAAAAACACCTTTAAGAGAATGGCAAGGTACCCGGGTACCTATATGGACAAATTATTGTAAACAAACATTTTTGCAGAAAATAAATGAGTGATCTCGGAAAATAACTCTGAGAGTTACAATGCACGTTCATTTTTAGTAAATAGTAAATTTCAAGGTGAATTCAATGTGGCGGTTGTAAGGATACAAGTCATGGCGAATATATATGTATACCATAAATTTGTATTAAGTAAATTAAGTTTCGTACTACAGGAAGATGTAGCCTCCATTTTTTCTACATTTGACTCCAATAATCCAAATACATGACATATAACCTTAAAATCGGTTGAAGACTTTTCTAATTATCAAAGGTTTTATAAAATATCCTATGTCCTTGAAGACTCTCCTGAACATATGCTATAAGAAAATTATTATTTTTAAAAAACTTTAAAAAGTTTGACTAGTTTTACTTTTTTAAGGCTTTAGGATATTTAAATATCCATTTTTGATGCAATGGGCTAACGATATGTCACTTTTGCACAGGACGAAAAAAAGTACTTTGTTCATACCGTTTTAAAAACTCCTTTTTTGGTTTTTTAAAATAGATTGTTAAACGAAATCGAAAAAAGTAAAAAAAAAACCGTACCCGTTATAGTTAAAAAAACCCTACAGATAACCACAAAGAAAGAACTAGTGCAATATCTTTAACGGCTTAGTCGTACCTGCGACTTAAAATCAAAGGATTTCGACAAAAACATAATTTTTCACCAAAGTTATAAAAAAGCACGTAAATTGTTATATATTAGCAGTTTTTATAAGCAGAACTGAAATTATGATTGTTACAACGGATAAAAATATATATTTTAGAATATTGGTTGAAATTGGATGTCACTAGCCCTTTTATAACCAGGGTCAAGAATAAAATTTAAAAAAAAATCGAAACTATGTATAAAACAAAGAAAATAGTGTAAATCTTGTTTCTACATAAATATTTATATATAAAATATTTATAACTAATCTGTGAACCGCCATGGTATAGCAGGTTAGTCATCCGCCTATCATACCAGAGGCACAAGTTCGATCCCTGGCCAGACTCACTTGAAAAAATAAATTTTCAATAAAGCGGCGGTTCACCTCATAACTCAGCTAACCACTGGTTATTGAGTATTAGGCTATGTAAAACTACTCTAACTAATGCATTTGCCGTTCGGAGCCGGCGTTAAAACGTAGGTCCCTTTCAATGAGTCTAAAAATAGTATCGGATGCAGCTCATTGTCTGAGAGAAGTACCCCTTGTTCCAATTGAAATGTTGTCGGGGAATTATATATTATATATATAATCTGTCTAATTTTGCTTTAGTTATCTTTCAATAAAATTTTACTTTTTATTACAGTTTTTTCATATATAATGTATGAAGGTACCCGGGTACCTTGCCGTACGGTTACGTATATAAGGTATAAATTGGACCACAGAGCCTATACAATATAATTTTTTAGCTTAAAAGTAATAATAATTTAAACTATTTCAATAGTTAGGAGCTCTCAAAAAGTTTGAGGTTTGTGAACCATCTGTTTCCATTAAAAAAGTTAAGATGAAAGTGCTAAAGGTACCGGGGTACCTTGGTATACACATAAGGGTTATAAAAGTGAACCAATATATATTCTGAATCCTTATGAAATTCTAAGACGATTGTCCACCCGCCTGTCTGTCTGTTGTCGGCACGATAAGACCTTAACGAAAAATAAATATTCTTTATTTCTTGGAAAATTTTGGCATTGAAATCGGGCAAAATCGGTTCACATTTGACCATAGATCCCGTATAACCTCGTCTAGGCTAATTACTTATTTGGTAATAAACGACAAATTATAATAGCTATGATGATAAAATTTGTTATATATAAGTCTTACATAAACACTAAAAAAATATTCATTGAAATCGGTTCACATTTAACCATAGCTCCATTACAAAAGAATTACGGAAATTGCCTAAATTCCAATTAAAATACACTTAAATGAGTATCGTTGTAGTCTGGACATTGCTTACACTTTCTTTCTCCTACTTCTGAACGAAATTTTCAACTTTATAGTCTTAAAATCCATTTGGTTTTAATTATTTGGCCTGATACTTTATAGTCTTCAACATTAAAAAAAAAAGTTAAAAACACCGTATGACTTAAGTGTTATCTCCCTATAAGTATAAAAGCCCTATGATTTCAGTTGTTGTAAAACTTCATGTGGTTTCCAAAAAGTACTTTTTATTTTGACTTGACCTTAAAATCTTATGTTCGAAAATTTACATTGGCAACACTGAAACGACCTGCATTAACAATTTGCAAAATTGCACTAAAAAATATCATTATTTATGTGCAAAAGCTTAATAGTAGACAATTATTTGAGTGCACTTAATCGTTATGCTCTTTTAAAATTTCAAAAGCTCTTCAAAATTAATATGCATGTTTGTTGTTAGTTTTTTAATGGGAAAAATCGATTTCAAATTGATACGCTTTACTCTTTTTTAAGACAAATGTGTTATATGAAGAAGACTAAAGAATTAAAGAGAATTTTAGAAAAATTAAACACTTGCACAAAAAAATTAAAGAATCAATTTGTTGTGAACAAATTGATGCTACATAATCTATGGCCTAAGCTTAACTTACTTTGAGGTAAATTAGATACGTGCTTGTTTACCTATGGCACCTTAAATTGATTAACTTGTACGCTAAATTTACGTCAATATAAAGGGGTCAGTACTTTTGATTTCTAATATATCTGTTTGTCGAAATCCTGCAATTAATTTAGAATCCATCTGTCTTTGTTTTGGCATTAGCCACAAGTGTATCCTGTCATCTAAAATGAGCAAAATTATCACTAATACACACTAATATCAACGCATACAATCATACATTTGTCACCCTTTATCCAACACCCCAAGGACTTGTGAAGAGTTGGGATGCTTAAGCGATTTGGAAAATTTGTTAGTGCACATGAATTGGTTTTTAGTCTTATTAAAGCACTTACCAACACATGCGCCAATGTCAACATTTCGCTGAAAATATAACTGAAAATGTGTGGATGCAAATTAAAATTGTAATTGATTTCTTAAAGTATTAATTATCGAAATAAAACACAAATAATTATATGCATTTTATGCAAACAAACCTACAAAATTATCGCCAATATTCAATTATATAATCAATAAACAATTAAAATTAATAACAAAATAATCACATCTTATCCCTCATCAACAGGACCATTATCATAGGACTGTTAAATATGCATTTATTTAAAATGACTGAAATTATTATTTCAATTTAAATCATCATCATCATGCGACAGCAGGACCATAAATATTTTTTTCATTATTTACTTCATTATTATCATATTTAATAAATAAATTGTTTTCGCTCGTTAACATTATCTCCACTTTTAACACTTAAACTTTAATTTAAATTTTACACATCGTTTCTTGCACAAAGACAACGATCAAATTTACGTCAAAGACAACAATAAATTTGTTATAAACATTTTTGGATGAGTTAATAATGGGCATTTGTTATAATTTATTAAATAAATAAAAACAATTAAAAACAGTATGTTCTAGATATCTAGTCATAGTCTAGTCATAGTCTAGTCATAGTCTAGTCATAGTCTAGTCATAGTCTAGTCATAGTCTAGTCATAGTCTAGTCATAGTCTAGTCATAGTCTAGTCATAGTCTAGTCATAGTCTAGTCATAGTCTAGTCATAGTCTAGTCATAGTCTAGTCATAGTCTAGTCATAGTCTAGTCATAGTCTAGTCATAGTCTAGTCATAGTCTAGTCATAGTCTAGTCATAGTCTAGTCATAGTCTAGTCATAGTCTAGTCATAGTCTAGTCATAGTCTAGTCATAGTCTAGTCATAGTCTAGTCATAGTCTAGTCATAGTCTAGTCATAGTCTAGTCATAGTCTAGTCATAGTCTAGTCATAGTCTAGTCATAGTCTAGTCATAGTCTAGTCATAGTCTAGTCATAGTCTAGTCATAGTCTAGTCATAGTCTAGTCATAGTCTAGTCATAGTCTAGTCATAGTCTAGTCATAGTCTAGTCATAGTCTAGTCATAGTCTAGTCATAGTCTAGTCATAGTCTAGTCATAGTCTAGTCATAGTCTAGTCATAGTCTAGTCATAGTCTAGTCATAGTCTAGTCATAGTCTAGTCATAGTCTAGTCATAGTCTAGTCATAGTCTAGTCATAGTCTAGTCATAGTCTAGTCATAGTCTAGTCATAGTCTAGTCATAGTCTAGTCATAGTCTAGTCATAGTCTAGTCATAGTCTAGTCATAGTCTAGTCATAGTCTAGTCATAGTCTAGTCATAGTCTAGTCATAGTCTAGTCATAGTCTAGTCATAGTCTAGTCATAGTCTAGTCATAGTCTAGTCATAGTCTAGTCATAGTCTAGTCATAGTCTAGTCATAGTCTAGTCATAGTCTAGTCATAGTCTAGTCATAGTCTAGTCATAGTCTAGTCATAGTCTAGTCATAGTCTAGTCATAGTCTAGTCATAGTCTAGTCATAGTCTAGTCATAGTCTAGTCATAGTCTAGTCATAGTCTAGTCATAGTCTAGTCATAGTCTAGTCATAGTCTAGTCATAGTCTAGTCATAGTCTAGTCATAGTCTAGTCATAGTCTAGTCATAGTCTAGTCATAGTCTAGTCATAGTCTAGTCATAGTCTAGTCATAGTCTAGTCATAGTCTAGTCATAGTCTAGTCATAGTCTAGTCATAGTCTAGTCATAGTCTAGTCATAGTCTAGTCATAGTCTAGTCATAGTCTAGTCATAGTCTAGTCATAGTCTAGTCATAGTCTAGTCATAGTCTAGTCATAGTCTAGTCATAGTCTAGTCATAGTCTAGTCATAGTCTAGTCATAGTCTAGTCATAGTCTAGTCATAGTCTAGTCATAGTCTAGTCATAGTCTAGTCATAGTCTAGTCATAGTCTAGTCATAGTCTAGTCATAGTCTAGTCATAGTCTAGTCATAGTCTAGTCATAGTCTAGTCATAGTCTAGTCATAGTCTAGTCATAGTCTAGTCATAGTCTAGTCATAGTCTAGTCATAGTCTAGTCATAGTCTAGTCATAGTCTAGTCATAGTCTAGTCATAGTCTAGTCATAGTCTAGTCATAGTCTAGTCATAGTCTAGTCATAGTCTAGTCATAGTCTAGTCATAGTCTAGTCATAGTCTAGTCATAGTCTAGTCATAGTCTAGTCATAGTCTAGTCATAGTCTAGTCATAGTCTAGTCATAGTCTAGTCATAGTCTAGTCATAGTCTAGTCATAGTCTAGTCATAGTCTAGTCATAGTCTAGTCATAGTCTAGTCATAGTCTAGTCATAGTCTAGTCATAGTCTAGTCATAGTCTAGTCATAGTCTAGTCATAGTCTAGTCATAGTCTAGTCATAGTCTAGTCATAGTCTAGTCATAGTCTAGTCATAGTCTAGTCATAGTCTAGTCATAGTCTAGTCATAGTCTAGTCATAGTCTAGTCATAGTCTAGTCATAGTCTAGTCATAGTCTAGTCATAGTCTAGTCATAGTCTAGTCATAGTCTAGTCATAGTCTAGTCATAGTCTAGTCATAGTCTGGTCATAGTCTAGTCATGCTCCTTAATTGATGAACGAAATATATAACTATGACATTCTTATAATTCAAATTTTCCATACAAAGTTTCTATAATAAGACTTTGGTAATACTATAATTGGTTTATGAATTTGGGGGATAGACTTTACAAGTTCTGAGCTTTTCGAAGTAAACCTGTATGTTATCGTTAAGTTGGCTACAGGCAAAATTCTGCACGATTTGTGATTAATAATACGGTTGGACTATAATTATTTTGTAAATTTTGTAATTATTGGTTTCCAAATTTATTAAACAAATAAATTGTTTCGCATATATAGTTAATGATTTTTGCCTAAATATTGCACAACTTTACCTATAATCAATACAAAAATGGATTATTTAATTAAATACATTCAAAATTACATATTAACTTATTTGTATTTTTGCTTAACTAAATTCAAAAACTGCGAAATAAAACCACAAAATGCAAGTAAATATTTTCTTTTCAAAATTTCCAGCTGACCAAATTAGAAATTGTTAATGGTTTTTGGTAGCTGGGAGGCTTGTTAAAATTATGAAATAGCCAAAAATATTGAACTGAAACTAAATATTGAATTTGTAATTATACATAAAATACTTGCATTTTGGAATTTCCTTCCATAAAAACCGATAAAATTTCATATAATAATTATGTCCATAAAATGTCCGAGTATTGGTTTATTAAGTCAGTTATACAATTTTGAAACATGCAATAATTATGTAAATTTTGTTGATTTTCTCTATATATGAAATTGTTCGTTAGATTAAAAATAGCAATAATTTTGAAATTGAACTGAAATCAAGGAATAAAATTTAGAGAATTTTAAAAGTAATAACAAAATCGTTTATTTTTTGCTTGTATAGGGTGATTTTGTGAAAAGTTTCTTTATGGCAACACTGGCTTTGACAGCTCAGCTGTATTTTTTTTTTGTGACACTTTGCTGTTATATTTTTATAGGAAATTTTTACAAAATTTCTTGTTTTTATAAGAAATTTTTTAAAAATTTCTCATTTTTATAAAATATTTTTCCAAAAATTCTTATTTCTATAGGAAATTTTTTAAAATTTTCTTAGTTTTACAGGAAATTTTTCAAAAATTTCTTATTCTTATAGGAATTTTTTCAAAAATTTCTTATTCTTATAGAAATTTTTTCAAAAATTTCATATTTTTATAGCAAATTTAAAAAAATTCTTGTTCTTATAGGAATTTTTCAAAAATTTCTTATTTTTATAGGAAATTTTTCAAAAATTTCTTATTTTTATAGGAAATTTTTCAAAAATTTCTTATTTTTATAGGAAATTTTTCAAAAATTTCTTATTTTTTTAGGAAAATTTTCAAAAATTTCTTATTTTTATAGGAAATTTTTTAAAAATTTCTTATTTTGATAGGAAATTTTTCAAAAATTTCTTATTTTGATAGGAAATTTTTCAAAAATTTCTTATTTTTATAGGAAATTTTTCAAAAATTTCTTATTTTTATAGGAAATTTTTCAAAAATTTTTTATTTTTATAGGAAATTTTTCAAAAATTTCTTATTTTTATAGGAAATTTTTCAAAAATTTCTTATTTTTATAAGAAATTTTTCAAAAATTTCTTATTTTTATAGGAAATTTTTGAAAAAATTAATTCTTTTTATAGGAAATTTTTCAAAACTTTCTTATTTTTATAGGAAATTTTTTAAAAATTTCTTATTTTCATAGGAAATTTTTCAAAAATTTCTTATTTATATAAGAAATTTATCCAAAATTTCTTATTTTTATAGGAAATTTTTCAAAAATTCTTATTTTGATAGGAAATTTTTTTAATATTTCTTATTTTTGTACGAAATTTTAAAAAAATTTTAATTTCTTTAGGAATTTTTTCAAAAATTTCTTATTTTTATAGGAAATTTTTCAAAAATTTCTTATTTTTATAGGAAATTTTTCAAAAATTTCTTATTTTTATAGGAAATTTTTCAAAAATTTCTTATTTTTTTAGGAAATTTTTCAAAAATTTCCTGTCTTTTTAGGAAAATTTTCAAAATATTTTATTGTTATGGGAAATTTTTCAAAAATTTCTTATTTTTATAGGAAATTTTTCAAAAATTTCTTATTTTTATAGGAAATTTTTCAAAAATTTCTTATTTTTATAGGAAATTTTTCAAAAATTTCTTATTTTTATAGGAAATTTTTCAAAAATTTCTTATTTTTATAGAAAATTTTTCAAAAAATTCCTATTTTTATAAGAAATTTTTCAAAAATTTCTTATTTTTACAAGAAATTTTTAAAAAATTTCTTATTTTTATAGGAAATTTTTCAAAAACTTCTTGTTTTTATAAGAAATTTTTAAAAAAAATTTCTTAATTTTATAAAAAAAAAATTTCAAAAATTTCTTCTTTTTATGGAAAAAATTTTCAAAATTATTTATTTTTATAGGAAATTTTTTAAAAATTTATTATTTTTAAAGGAAATTTTTCAAAAATTTCTTATTTTTATAGAAAATTTTTTTAAAATTTTATATTTTTATAGGAACTTTTTAAAAAATTTCTTATTTCTATAGGAAATTTTTCAAAAATTTCTTATTTTTATAATAAATTTTTCAAAACAAACTTATTTTTATAGGAAATTTTTAAAAAATTTCTTATTTTTATAGGAAATTTTTGAAAAATTTCTTATTTTTATGGGAAAATTTCTTATTTTTATAGGAAATTTTTCAAAAATTCTTATTTTGATAGGAAATTTTTTTAATATTTCTTATTTTTGTACGAAATTTTAAAAAAATTTTAATTTCTTTAGGAATTTTTTCAAAAATTTCTTATTTTTATAGGAATTTTTTCAAAAATTTCTTATTCTTATAGAAATTTTTTCAAAAATTTCATATTTTTATAGCAAATTTAAAAAAATTCTTGTTCTTATAGGAATTTTTCAAAAATTTCTTATTTTTATAGGAAATTTTTCAAAAATTTCTTATTTTTATAGGAAATTTTTCAAAAATTTCTTATTTTTATAGGAAATTTTTCAAAAATTTCTTATTTTTATAGGAAATTTTTCAAAAATTTCTTATTTTTATAAGAAATTTTTCAAAAATTTCTTATTTTTATAGGAAATTTTTCAAAAATTTCTTATTTATATAAGAAATTTATCCAAAATTTCTTATTTTTATAGGAAATTTTTCAAAAATTTCTTATTTTTATAGGAAATTTTTCAAAAATTTCTTATTTTTATAGGAAATTTTTCAAAAATTTCTTATTTTTATAGGAAATTTTTCAAAAATTTCTTATTTTTATAGGAAATTTTTCAAAAATTTCTTATTTTTATAGGAAATTTTTCAAAATTTTCTTATTTTTATAGGAAATTTTTCAAAAATTTCTTATTTATATAAGAAATTTATCCAAAATTTCTTATTTTTATAGGAAACTATTCAAAAATTTATTCTTTTTATAGGAAATTTTTCAAAAATTTCTTATTTTTATAGGAAATTTTTCAAAAATTTCTTATTTTTATAGGAAATTTTTCAAAAATTTCTTATTTTTATGGGAAATTTTTCAAAAATTCTTATTTTGATAGGAAATTTTTTTAATATTTCTTATTTTTGTACGAAATTTTAATTTCTTTAGGAATTTTTTCAAAAATTTCTTATTTTTCTAGGAAATTTTTCAAAAATTTCTTATTTTTTAAGGAAATTTTTCAACAATTTCTTATTTTTATAGGAAATTTTTCAAAAATTTCTTATTTTTTTAGGAAATTTTTCAAAAATTTCCTGTTTTTATAGGAAAATTTTCAAAATTTTTTATTGTTATGGGAAATTTTTCAAAAATTTCTTATTTCTAAATTAAATTTTTCAAAGATTTCTTATTTTTATAGGAAATTTTTCAAAAATTTCTTATTTTTATAGGAAAATTTTCAAAAATTTCTTATTTTTATAGGAAATTTTTCAAAAATTTCTTATTTTTATAGGAAATTTTTCAAAAATTTCTTATTTTTATAGGAAATTTTTCAAAAATTTCTTATTTTTTTAGGAAATTTTTCAAAAATTTCCTGTTTTTATAGGAAAATTTTCAAAATTTTTTATTGTTATGGGAAAATTTTCAAAAATTTCTTATTTCTAAATTAAATTTTTTAAAGATTTCTTATTTTTATAGGAAATTTTTCAAAAATTTCTTATTTTTATAGGAAATTTTTCAAAAATTTCTTATTTTTATAGAAAATTTTTCAAAAAATTCCTATTTTTATAAGAAATTTTTCAAAAATTTCTTATTTTTATAAGAAATTTTAAAAAAATTTCTTATTTTTATAGGAAATTTTTCAAAAACTTCTTATTTTTATAAGAAATTTTTAAAAAAATTTCTTAATTTTATAAAAAAAAAATTCAAAAATTTCTTCTTTTTATGGAAAAACTTTCAAAATTATTTATTTTTATATGAAATTTTTGAAAAATTTATTATTTTTAAAGGAAATTTTTCAAAAATTTCTTATTTTTATAGAAAATTTTTTTAAAATTTTATATTTTTATAGGAACTTTTAAAAAAATTTCTTATTTCTATAGGAAATTTTTCAAAAATTTCTTATTTTTATAATAAATTTTTCAAAACTTATTTTTATAGGAAATTTTTGAAAAATTTCTTATTTTTATGGGAAATTTTTTTTAAAATTTCTTATTTTTATAGGAAATTTTTCAAAATGTCTTATTTTTTAGGAAATTTTTCAAAAATTTTTTTTAAAGGAAATTTTTCAAAAATTTTTTGTTTTCATACGAAATTTTTCAAAACTATCTTATTTTTATAGGAAATTTAAAAAAAAAATTCTTATTTTTATAGCATTTTTTTCAAAAATTTCTTATTTTTATAGGAAATTTTTCCAAAATTTCTTATTTTTATGCAAATTTTTTCAAAAATTTTTTATTTTTATAGGAAATTTTTCAAAAATTTCTTATTTTTATAGGAAATTTTTCAAAAATTTCTTATTTTTATAGGAAATTCTTTAAAAATTTCTTATTTTTATAGGAAATTTTTTGATAGCCGAGTATAGCATCCTGTTTTGTTAACACCCTAAAATTAGAAAATTACTGCAAAGTTCATATGATATTTTACTCTGTTTTACAAAGGTTCAATCTTCATGCGCTTGTTGATTTTTGTCGCCCCCAAAATCAATGATTAGCGCCAATTCAATCGTATTTTTAGTTACTGATGCTATCATCATCCATTATTATTGTTATTCCCTTCAATTTTAGTTCCAATTGCAAATGTATTTTTGGTTTTGCTTGTATAACATATTATCAAATAAATCCGTAATAGAATCGATTATAGGATGGCATCGAATTTAATGGTGCCACAAAAACTAATAGAGAGCCTTATCTCATAGAAAAAAAAAAAAAACAAAAGAATTATTTTTGTTAATATTTCATTGAACTCTGTTCAGTTTTGGTTTTATTTATTTGGTCAAATCATTTTATTCGTTAAAAATTTAAGGTATTAAACGATGGGTCGTTTCACAAAGGATATAAATAGATAAAACTTAATCTTTTTTTCACTGGCCCATGATTGCCGACATGACCTTGACTTGGTTTGTTAGTTTTATGGAATGATAAATGATGGGGAACATAAATTTTATCACATATTTGTTCTATTTGTTTAAGGATAAACATTTCTTATGAATACAAACGGATAAAAGATTGAAAATATATAATATTATTAATGACATACATATATGGATATATAAATTATTTAAAAGTATCCAAAGTATTGGCCCTGGCTCAGGTGAAAATTATTTGTATAAATCTTCCTTGTTTGTGCTTTAATGTCTGATTTTAATGATATTTGTTTACGAAAATTTTTCTATAGAAAAATTTTTTAAACGAAAATTTTTCAATAGAAAATTTTTTTTAACGAAAATTTTTCCATGGAAAAATTTTTTTAAAGAAAATTTTTGTATAGAAAAATTTCTTTTTAACGAAAATTTTTCTATAGAACAATTTTCGTTAAAAATTTTTCTATAGAAAAATTTTCGTTAAAAAAAATTTTTCTATAGAAAAATTTTCGTTAAAAAAATTTTTTTATAGAAAATTTTTTTTAACGAAAATTTTTCTATAGAATAATTTTTTTTAACGAAAATTTTTCTATAGAAAAATTTTTTAACGAAAATTCTTCTATAGAAAAATTTTTTTAACGAAAATTTTTCTATAGAAAAATTTTTTTTAACGAAAATTTTTCTATAGAAAAATTTTTTTTAACGAAAATTTTTCTATAGAAAAATTTTTTTTAACGAAAATTTTTCTATAGAAAAATTTTTTTTAACGAAAATTTTTCTATAGAAAAATTTTTTTAACGAAAATTTTTCTATAGAAATTTTTTTTTAACGAAAATTTTTCTATAGAAAATTTTTTTTTAACGAAAATTTTTCTATAGAAAAATTTTTTTTAACGAAAATTTTTCTATAGAAAAATTTTTTTTAACGAAAATTTTTCTATAGAAAAATTTTTTTTAACGAAAATTTTTCTATAGAAAAATTTTTTTTAACGAAAATTTTTCTATAGAAAAATTTTTTTTAACGAAAATTTTTCTATAGAAAAATTTTTTTTAACGAAAATTTTTCTATAGAAAAAATTTTTTTAACGAAAATTTTTCTATAGAAAAATTTTTTTTAACGAAAATTTTTCTATAGAAAAATTTTTTTTAACGAAAATTTTTCTATAGTAAAATTTTTTTTAACGAAAATTTTTCTATAGAAAAATTTTTTTTAACGAAAATTTTTCTATAGAAAAATTTTTTTTAACGAAAATTTTTCTATAGAAAAATTTTTTTTAACGAAAATTTTTCTATAGAACAATTTTTTTTAACGAAAATTTTTCTATAGAAAAATTTTTTTAACGAAAATTTTTTTAACGAAAATTTTTCTATAGAAAAATTTTGTTTAACGAAAATTTTTCTATAGAAAAATTTTTTTTAACGAAAATTTTTCTATAGAAAAATTTTTTTTAACGAAAATTTTTCTATAGAAAAATTTTTTTTAACGAAAATTTTTCTATAGAAAAAATTTTTTTAACGAAAATTTTTCTATAGAAAAATTTTTTTTAACGAAAATTTTTCTATAGAAAAATTTTTTTTAACGAAAATTTTTCTATAGAAAAATTTTTTTTAACGAAAATTTTTCTATAGAAAAATTTTTTTTAACGAAAATTTTTCTATAGAAAAATTTTTTTTAACGAAAATTTTTCTATAGAAAAATTTTTTTAGCAAAAATTTTTCTATAGAAAAATTTTTTTTAACGAAAATTTTTCTATAGAAAAATTTTTTTTAACGAAAATTTTTCTATAGAAAAATTTTTTTTAACGAAAATTTTTCTATAGAAAAATTTTTTTTAACGAAAATTTTTCTATAGAAAAATTTTTTTTAACGAAAATTTTTCTATAGAAAAATTTTTTTTAACGAAAATTTTTCTATAGAAAATTTTTTTTAACGAAAATTTTTCTATAGAAAATTTTTTTTAACGAAAATTTTTCTATAGAAAATTTTTTTTTTAACGAAAATTTTTCTATAGAAAAATTTTTTTTAACGAAAATTTTTCTATAGAAAAATTTTTTTTAACGAAAATTTTTCTGTAGAAAAATTTTTTCTTAACGAAAATTTTTCTATAGAAAAATTTTTTTTAACGAAAATTTTTCTATAGAAAAATTTTTTTTAACGAAAATTTTTCTATAGAAAAATTTTTTTTAACGAAAATTTTTCTATAGAAAAATTTTTTTTTAACGAAAATTTTTCTATAGAAAAATTTTTTTTAACGAAAATTTTTCTATAGAAAAATTTTTTTTAACGAAAATTTTTCTATAGAAAAATTTTTTTTTAACGAAAATTTTTCTATAGAAAAATTTTTTTAACGAAAATTTTTCTATAGAAAAATTTTTTTTTAACGAAAATTTTTCTATAGAAAAAATTTTTTTAACGAAAATTTTTCTATAGAAAAATTTTTTTTAACGAAAATTTTTCTATAGAAAAAAAATTTATATATTCCTAGAAATACCCAGCAAAACTTTTTATTACCAAGTAATGAGTTAAACAGCTAAACTATTGAACACGAACTACTTACACATTCACTTTTTAAGTCATTACATTAACATGGGGATGTCATTGGAGGCAAGTACTTACCAATTGCAGAAAAGTAATGACTTGGGTAGGCAATTGGAAACAACAACTTTTTTTGTTGTTGTTTTATTTAAAAAAAATATATTTTTAAACGAAACACAATATTTTTTTTTATGACCCCATGGGGGCTCGAACCCAGACCCCTACGACTGCTAGGCGGAGACTCTTCCACTGAGCTACTTCATATGTTGAAAACTTAGCAGCATATAATTAATATATACAATTTTTATTTTTAGATCCAAAATCATGTGACAATAACTTTGTTTTTCCCTGTTTTTTTTTTTGCTTTGTTGTAATTTTTAGAAAAATATTTCTATACGATTTTAAAATAAAGAAGTATTTTTTTAATTATTTTAAAACTTAAATAGTTTAAATCTTACTTTTTGGTTATATAACATTGACTCTTACTTACTTAAATGGCCTATAGTTACAACCTGTTAAGGTCAAAGTCGGAGCATATTTTGGAATTCCATGGACTTCGATCTTGTGTGAATATTCTCCAATTTTATAGGCCAAGCTTTGAAAAATGTTCCTCTACCTGGTTTTTCCATGGAAGTTTCGGACGCCCTCTTCTCGCATTATTTGGTGGAACATTTTAATTCTAATTTTATCCTCTTCATACTAATTATTTTTTCCAAGAGAGGGTTACTAGCCCGTCGTCCTAACCCATTTTTATCGATCTTATGGGACAACTCTCGGTACATGTTAGCTCACTACATTAACGGGTTTTAAGCAAGTTCCCTGGGTGATACCACGAGGAGGTCAGTGTCGGCAGTTGAGATGAAGGATGACCCAGATAAGTTGGTCTTACCAAGTTAAGACCAATCAGAACTGCGTTTGGTATCCAACATTCCATACATAATCAAAATTAACTCATGATGGTATTTTTTCATTACCATGAGTTAGTTTTCCAACATTTTTTTTTACAGAAGGTAATATTTAAGTTCTTAAGATTAAAAAATCATCGATCTTTTAATAAAAAAAATTAAAAAAAATTGTTGGTCTTGGTGGGATTCGAACCGGGGCCATTCAGTTTAAATTACCATCTTAATTACAAATAAGTACTTCTGTAATAACTTATTATTTATTCGGAGGGTATGTTGTAGTCATTACAAGGTAACCAGTTATCAGAGTACTTGCCATTACCAAAGTTTTGCTGGGTAGTTTTGCTGAAATTTTTTCTATTCGTAAACTACCTCCTGTCAATTTTTAGTAAAAACTCTTTTCTTTATTTGAATATATCATAAATCCTGCCCAAAATTGCTCTATCAGTCATGACAGTAACAAATATAAAAACATATTTAATTTAGTATTAAATTTCCATTAAATGTTTTTAATGAAAAATCCAGTTTTTCATTCAGAAGAGACAAATTACCTTAAAAACAATTTAATATGCAAAAGTGTTGGTAAATTGCAATTTGATTATATGTATGTGTATAATTTTTCCTTTTTTAATTTCCAAAAAATTTGATCTTAATTGAATCAGGAATGTGCCACACTTGACTACCAATCAAAATTTATGGTTTGACATATGAATTTTAATATGCCACAATTGCATTATACAGGTATTTACTCGTATGCAAAAAAATGTTTAATATCTATGAAAGTATGTATGGAATTATATATGTTTATATACTAAAATTCAAATAAAATAAAATATAATGAAAATTTAATATTTATAATAAAAATTTTAAATAAAATATTTATTATTATTAAACCAAACAATAATATTACACGTTTTTCTATTGTACAAAAACTAACTATGGAAATTTCTATGTTATTATATGAGGGTATATCTATTATTATTGGTATGTATGTATTTATTAGGGTGGGTATGTTTTTAAGTTTTTATTTCTATAATTTTAGTTCTGTGACTTGGTGCCATTCTGAGTAGTAGCGGTACACTTCTCTCAAGCAATGTAACGAAACCCCAGATGAACGATTAAAACGATGGCTGGAACACTTCCAGTCATTATTAAACAATCCCATTGGATTAGAAGCGCTGACGGAAGTGCAAAACGAAGCAAACCATGACTGTTTATTCAATGGAATTTCAGATAGCATACCAACAATACAAGAAGTGAAGAATGCAATTAAAAGCCTTAAGCGCAACAAGGCCCCGGGCAATGACAATATTTCAGCGGAGATGCTTTTATGTGACATTGAACTATCGGCGAGACTGTGGCACCCATTTGTGCGTAAAATATGGGAAGAAGAAGCTCTGCCAACCTCCTGGAATGAAGGTATACTAGTCAAAATACCAAAAAAGGGTGACTCCAAAGACTGCAATAAGTACAGGGGAATAACACTTCTTCCAATACCGAGCAAAATAGTTAGTCGAGTGATTTTGAATAGAACGACTGACGCAGTTTCTAAAACACTTCGCGAACATCAGTTTCGGTTCCGAGAGAATAGATCTTGTGTTGATCTAATCAACACAGTAAGAATAAAACTGGAGCAATGTAATGAATTCCGCACACCAATTTACCTAGCGTTTATCGACTTTATGAAGGCCTTCGACAGTGTCAACAGGAGCTATCTATGGAGAATTTTAGAAAACCGTAACATGGCAACGAAAATTCTGAACTTAATTCGGGCAATGTACGTGGACTTTAATGCCGGGTTTTACATTAAGGTAAATTGTCTAATCCGTTCGAAGTTACTACTGGAGTAAGACAAGGATGTATCTTATCACCCATACTTTTTATCCTTGTCATCGACAATATTAAGCGCACGGCACTGAATGGTAGACGTGGTATCCAATGGACGCCCTTTATAGGTACCTTTAATTATCTTGGTAGTTTGGTATCTACAAAAGGTGGCGCCGACGAGGATATTGAATCGCGTATTAATAAGGCAAAATCAGCATTCGGAATTTTCCGAGCTATTTGGAAATCTCGGCAAATATCAACAACGACAAAGTTACGAATATATAACTCGAATGTCAAGTCCATCTTGTATTACGGCTGCGAAACTTGGAAACGCACAAATGCCATCGATAAGCTCCTACAAACCTATGCAAACAAATGCTTGCGGCAAATCCTTAATATATGGTGGCCAAATCGCATAAGAAATGAAGATCTACTAAACGCTACAAAACAAATCCCTTCTTCTATAGAGGTATGTCAACAGAAATGGCGGTGGATAGGCCACACACTTCGAAGGCCAAATACCAACATTGCTCGACAAGCGCTTCGTTGGAATCCACAAGGAAGCGGCCGTCGTGTTGGTGCACCTGCTAAAACGTGGAGAAGGTCAATTGAAGCGGAGTTACAAGCAGCAAACTATTCATGGAATGATGTATGCCTAACATCTCGCAATAGAGTTCGATATAAAAGGATGGTTGCTCCACTGGGAGTCAAGGATAACAGAAGAAGACTTGGTGCTAAAAGACCCAGTGTCAAAAAAAAGTAGTTTTAAGAAAATTTGATTTAAAGTTTTCAAAATCCCAATGTAATATTGAACTTCTCTGAGTACCCGGTTATAATAACGAACCTGATAACATTACTGCCGATAAACTTGCTAAATCTGGTACTCTTCTTAATGGAAGATGTTAACCTAGAACACTTGGTCCACTGAAACCACTTGTTCAGATTCAAAGCAAACATGGAATTTACGATTACAAACGTCCAAAGTGCTTGTTATCTTTATTTCATAAACTTAACCCTCAGAGGGCATAGTGCTTTTAGGTTGCATGCCAGAAGAATATATCTTCAGAGTAACGACAACTTTCGCAGTTGTCATATCATCGATGTGAAAGAGACAGTAACTCACCTCCTTTTTAACTGCCCACTTAAATATTTTCAGCATTATTTATCAGATCTATCTGGCTCACTGGTAGTCTTTCTTTTATAGTCTATCCCTTAGTTCCACAAAGGGACCACTTCACGGTCCAATTTGGGCTGACTTAGTTGTCAGCCATCATTAAGGAAGTAGGAGGTAGACTGAGGGGTTTAGTATATCTTCTGAGAGTCAAGTATCAGAATATGTTTTTCTATATTCAACATCAGACCTGGGTTGTCGCGGATCGAGAGAGATCTGAGCCATCGCAACGAGATGGCTCAGGAGTTGGGAGTTCAGATGAACTACAATTATTTAAAACTTCTTTGAGCGCTACGACTGCTGCGATAGGAAGTAAGCTTTAAGTATACCGAACGACTCAAAATCGCTTTCTGAATTGATTAAAATTTGGCTCAGAAATTTTTCGTGGTACAAGTGTTTGATTTTTAATCCTTTCGGATCATTCTTCGATACCTTGAAACAAAGTTTTTTCAGTCGGGATTTATTAAAATTTACTACTATTCGGAATCACTGGCCTCAATGTTAAGAGTGCGAATCATCTTAAGCGATGAGGCTCATTTTTGGCTGAATAGCTTCGTCAATAAGCATAATATGCGTCATTGCTCAGGCAACAATCTACACGAAATCCATGAGTTTTTATTATATCCCAAAAAAATTACGGTTTGGTGCTGTTTATGGGCCGGAGTCGTCATTGGACCGTACTTCTTCTGTGATTATCCAGACCGGCATGTTACTGTGAATGGGAATCGCTACCGTTCAATGATAACGGAATATTTTTGGCCCCAATTGGATGATATGGACTTGGAGGACATGTGGTTCCAAAAGGATGGCTCCACAAGCCACACAGCGAATGTCAAAATCAATTTATTGAAAACCAAGTTTGGAGAACATCAAATGGTCCAGTCGATTGGCTACCTCGGTCGTGCGATTTGACGCCGTTAGATCATTCCCTGTGGAACTACGTCAAGTCGATGGTCTATGCCAATAAGTCAGCGATAATCAGCGACTTAAAATTATACTGAAACAGACTAAAATACACTTAAATGCCAATAAATGTTAAACTGTAATAATTTAGCACAAGAAAGTCTTATGTCAATGCCAACTAGTCACAACCGGTTCCCATATAAAAAACTCACGGAAATACAAAAATAAAAAAAAGAAAAGTGGATTTATGTCCGTCTGTCCGTCAGATAAAAGCGCAATAGCGCCTTAACGAAAAGGGCTAGAGGGACAAAATCTTACAAAAGTATTTTCGATATCTTGCAAAGGTTGTGTATTGCAAATGGATGAAATCGGTTTACATTTAGTTAGAGCTCCCCTATAATCTTTCCCCGGGAATCACATTTATGCTTATAAATTGAATACAATTGTAATAGCTATGATGTAATAGCTATGACAAAGAACGGTATCTTATTATAGCGTACATATACAGTCACTCAAATTACTGCCCCAAAGCTGTTGGCTCAATCTCTCTAATATTTGGTATTATTGTATATTGGACTCGTATTGACAATTATTAAATTAAAAAAATAAAACAAAAGCCAATTTTCATTGGGACGGTTGTTTGACTTTAGTTTTTTGTTACATTTTTAATGGTTTTTAATTCAATATTTGAAGCATAGCCGCGAATAACGTTTTAAACGCCGATTTTTACAAAACCTGTTTTTTTGCAGATTGCAGTTAACTTGACTCTTTTACATTGCTCAATCACCAAATCAGCCAAAATTATGCACCTTATCGCTATCAAAATACAATTAGAAAAACAAATTATCTATATATTGCCTGCTACTTTAAAAACGTTTTTTACGAATTGCGAACAATTTTAATTTTGTCGCTTACAACGTTATTCGCGGCTATGCTTCATTTGTATATCCTTTTTTGATAGTAATAACGACTTCTATACTCTAAACCAGGGACCGAAAATAACTGATATTTTTGAATTTTTGATTAAAAAAAGCAACCGCAAAGAAATGTCGGAGAATAAAACCAAGTATAGCATTTTGATAGTCTTGGACCAAATTTTCATAAAATGCGATGCTTTTTAAAAATCTGATTTTTATTTTTTTAGGCAAAAAATAAAAGTTATTTTTTGATTTTTATTTTTTTAGGCAAAAAATAAAAGTTATTTTTTGATTTTTATTTTTTTCTCTCAAACCGTTTATTTTGTTGCTATGAATTGGATTTTGTTGCTTGTATATTTTGTTTTTGTATTTTGTTTTACAAAGTGGCACCAACTAAAGTTGTAAAAGTGTTGAGTATTTGGATATTGAGTACTCAATACCGAGTAAATTTTTGAGTATTCAATAACCAAAAAGTGGATGTTGAAAAAACAGAGATCTTCTTAAGGCAACCGTTGTCATATTGCACCGACCAGTTTAACTGTCATCATTGGAAGAATAAGAAATAGTAACACCATTTAATTTTTTTTTTGTAATTTGGGTCCTACAGTCCTCCTTGAAAGAAAATAAAATTGATATACAAACTAAAACGATAAAACATTTTTTAGAACATTTTTTGAATAATATTAACAAAAGATTTTCTGGATTGGAGCTAAATGATTTTTGGTCAAATCTACATATTTGGATTTAAGATTTAAAGCTATGGGATTTTCGGATGCGAGGGCAAAGAAAAGAATAAAAGGTAAAATATTATCTTTGCTCAATACCCAAGACTTTAACTCCAGTTCCCCTTCGGAGCAACCTGGTAGAAAATGTCCTTAAAACATCGAATAGTATTGAATCAATACTTGAATTCTATTGAAGAGTATCAAAAGTATCGACATTTTACAACTCTAGCACTAACCGACTTTGCTAACATCCAAATCCGAACTGAATGCTTTTAATACCCATTTTCACGAGTTTCATTAATGATCGTGATATTTACGAAAATTACAAAAAGTCTTCGGCTTCTGGTGATATATAAGAGCCGGCAAGCAGAAAAATCAATATCGAAGCCAAATATTTATGACTTAAGGTAATTTGGTGGGATCATACACAAAAGCAAGTGCCCTTTTTTTGCAATTACAATTATGATGTATGAAAATTTGCCCCGGAAATATGAAGCAATTATAACTTCAATTCAGAAAGTAGCGAAATCGGCTTGGTCTTTTTGATTGAAATTTCAAAAATTCTTATAAAAATTACACCTATCTCGGTCAATGATGTATATAGAGTGAATGCTGTACTGACGTAAAGTTTTGATTAATATTATCTAGAACTCCACTTTCTGGGAACATATCGAGCAATCATTTTAATGATTGCAAGCGACAGGAAAAATATTGATCGTAAGCGACGATAGGAAGACATTTCTATATAGAACAGTTGACGATAGGAAGACATTTCTATATAGAACAGTTGACGATAGGAAGACATTTCTATATAGAAAAGTTGACGATAGGAAGACATTTCTATATAGAAAAGTTGACGATAGAAAGACATTTCTATATAGAAAAGTTGACGTTAGGAAGACATTTCTATATAGAAAAGTTGACGTTAGGAAGACATTTCTATATAGAAAAGTTGACGTTAGGAAGACATTTCTATATAGAAAAGTTGACGTTAGGAAGACATTTCTATATAGAAAAGTTGACGATAGGAAGACATTTTTATATAGAAAAGTTGACGATAGGAAGACGTTTCTATATAGAAAAGTGGACGATTGGAAGACATTTCTATATAGAAAAGTTGACGATAGGAAGACATTTCTATATAGAAAAGTTGACGATAGGAAGACACTTCTATATAGAAAAGTTGACGATAGGAAGACATTTCTATATAGAAAAGTTGACGATAGGAAGACATTTCTATATAGAAAAGTTGACGTTAGGAAGACATTTCTATATAGAAAAGTTGACGTTAGCAAGACATTTCTATATAGAAAAGTTGACGTTAGCAAGACATTTCTATATAGATAAGTTGACGTTAGAAAGACATTTCTATATAGAAAAGTTGACGTTAGGAAGACATTTCTATATAGAAAAGTTGACGTTAGGAAGACATTTCTTATTATTTTTTAACTTTTAATTTTTCCAGCAAAAATAAAAGTTATTTTTTAGCTTTTATTTGTTCAAGCTAAAATAACAGTTATTTTTGACTTTTATTATTTCGAGCAGAAATAAAAGTTAGTTTTGACTTTCATTTTTTCGAGCAGAAATAAAAGTTATTTTTGTGTTTTCAACTCCAATTATGATTGCAAATTATTTTCACGGAAAAATTATCTTTGTTTGAAAAAAATTTTCAATGAATTTATTATGAATTCAAACTAAAATAACTTTTATTTCTGTTCGAAAAAATAAAAGTAAAAAAATAACTTTTATTTTTGCTCGAAAAAATAAATATCAAAAAATAACTTTTATTCTTGCTTGAAAAAATAAAAGTCAAAAATAACTGTTATTTTTGCTCGAAAAAATAAAAGTTAAAAAATAACTTTTATTTTTGCTTGAAAAAATAAAAGTCAGAAATAACTGTTATTTTTTATCGAAAAAATAAAATTCAAAAAATAACTTTTTTTTCTGCTCGAAAAAATAAAAGTCAGAAAATAACTTTTATTTTCTGACTTTTACGATAAAAGTTATAACAGTTACGTTCCCTGCTCCTAACTAAATGTTTACAATCACTTGTAGCAATGCTGTTCTAAGCTTTCACCACATCTGCCCTCAGTTCATCTTAATTACCAGAGGGTCCGACAATACCTCTCCTAAGAACGCCACAGAGGTGGCATTGACCTACGCTTTAAGCCCGTCTGCAAACTGCAAATGCTGTTAGAGAAGTTATACGTGGGATGAATTGGAAGCTGATTCCCTTGTTGGCAGCGTACCGTTCTATGTCTTCGGCATTGTTGACCATTGCTTGTCGAAGCTCCTCTAGCTCTCGACTGGCACCTACAAAGTTGGTCGCGTTGTCGGAAATAACCTTCTCCGATAGACCTCTCCTGCCGATGAACCTTTGAAGACAAAGAATAAAAGAATTTGAAGAGAGATCAGTTACCAATTCAATATGTACAGCTTTTGAAGTAAAACACACAAATATAGCAATATACATTTTTACGGGTGGACGGCCTCGAATTTTAAGTGTTACATTAACTGGGCCGCAAAAGTCTACGCCGCATATTTTGAATGGGCGTAGAGCTCTCACCCTGTCAGCGGGCAAATTCCCCATTATTTGATTCATTAATTTAGGTTTGTATCGAAAACAATGTAGACACTTGCGAACTACTTTCGTACATTCTTCTCTAGCATTTATCAACCATATTCTGTCTCGCAAGATGGCTACGAAAGCCTTTGCGCCAGCATGACAATTTGTAACGTGCAAATGTCTTAAATAAATGGTGATGAAATGCGAGTTCTTTGACATCAAGAGGGGAAACTTCGCATCGTATGCAATTGGTGCATTAAGCAACCGCCGGCCGACCCTAAGTAGTGAAAACGAGCGATGTTCGTCTTTGTATTGATGGACAAATGGATTCAGTCTTTGTAAATTTGAAGGCAGGATTTGTGATTTGCTTAACTTTTTCAATACGTCAGCATAATTAATTTTTTGCAAGAATTCAACCAAGTGAAAAAACGTCCAATTCATTTCTCTCGCTTCAGGTTTTCCCAAATTGCGGCACTTGTGTCCTCGAGCGATATCAAGAAAACGAAAGACATAGGTGAATATTCGAATCATTTTAGTATATGATGAATATGTCTCAATCACCTTCAAAATATGGTTATCGTTTTCCTCTACCGCGGTTCACCTCATAACTCAGCTAGCCACCGCTTATTGAGCATTATAACCGGTGGCTAGCTGAGTTATGAGGTGAACCGCTTTTTTTAAATTTTAAATTTTTTCTAGTGGGTCTAGCCAGGGATCGAACTTGGGACCTCTGATGTGCTAGGCCGATGAATAAAATGCTATACCACGGCGCACAGTGAGATTTCTTCATACATCTAACTGCAAAAAATAGAAGGAGTTATCCTACAACGATGAAATTTGGCACACTTATTTAGTTTTATATAGATAAGATAAATTCAAAAAAACTTTGAAATCCGACGACTCCTTGAGGTACCTCCCTTGGACCCCCATTTGTTTACTTATTTTTCTTCTCAATGTATAACCCGCAATTTTCAACAGAATTTCATGAAAATCGGCATAACTCTATTATTTGACCAAGAAAAGAGCTCCACTAATTTTGGTTGAAATTCGACGACTCTTTGAGGTACCCCCCTTGGACCCCCATTTTTTCACTTATTTTTCTTCTCAATGTATAAACCCCAATTTTCAATAGAATTTGATAAAATTTGACACACTTCTATTCTTTGATCCAGAAAAAAGCCCTACTAATTTTGGTTGAAATCCGACGACTCCTTGAGGTACCTCCTTTGGACCCCCATTTTTTCACTTATTTTTCTTCTCAATGTATAAACCCCAATTTTCAATAGAATTTGATAAAATTTGGCACACTTCTATTCTTTGATCCAGAAAAAAGCCCTACTAATTTTGGTTGAAATCCGACGACTCCTTGAGGTACCTCCCTTGGACCCCCATTTTTTCACATTTCAATGTATAACCCACAATTTGATAAAATTCGGCGCACTTTTATTTTCTGATCTAAAAAAGAGTTCTAAAAAAATTTACAATATCCAAATCGAATTATTTAAAAAAAAAATTTATTCAGTATATATTTACTTTCTAACCAAGTCGAATTTTTCTTAAAAAAATAAGATTTAATTCTATGAGCTTCCACCCAACGATTTAAAAAATGACAAAAAAACCGCTTTTGAACTGCCTTTTTCACTATTTCAACTTCATCAGGTTAAGCTTCGAATTTTTTTCTTTTATAAAATTTGTTAACAAATCGACATTATTACCACAATTAACAAGTTCATGACACAATTCACTACAGAAAAAAAACTCATTTTAATAATTATATTTTAAATTTTATAACAAGATTTATTTATGTGAACAATTTTATTTTTTTTAATTTTATTTGTTTTTACATTAATTTTCTTATTAAAACATATGGTTTTGTTTTTTTTTTTTTAATTTCTTATGCACTTTTTCCAAATAGCTGTCAATAAATTATTAATAAATTGTTGTTATAAAAGAGCTAATGTTAGGATTAATAACTGCAATTTGATTAAAAACTTAAGCCTGAAGGTATGCAATGGTTTTTTATTATAAGCAATATTCCTGACTTTTTTTACTAAATTTTGATTTTTTCAAAAGTTTGACAAAAGTTGCTAAATTTTTTTAGTTAATTCGAAAGAAAAGCCTTTTGTCTTTCATTTCATTATACTAAGAGCACGGAGGTAAACCGAGCCAACTGACTTTTTCTCCAACGAAAACTGCCAATGCTAAATTTTATAGGACAATCTTGATGCGCTCATATCTCCCAAACTATGTATGCAGTAAACATTTTTTTTTCTTTAAAACAAACACAAGATCTCAGACTTCAATAAAACTCACACCTACATTTTGCCACTTGAAATATCTTCGATACATAAGCCTTTAAATTTCAATAATTTTACCATAAATTTTTGTTTCACAACATTTAGCTGACTTCAACCGATTTTTCTATATATATGTATATATATCTTAGGAAAAAAAATAGATTTTTCATTGCCAGATTCTTCTCTATCAAATGGCATTATTAGATTTTTGAAAAGTGATAGTCAAAAAATGCCTATTTTGCAGCAGAAATACCATAGTGCGGCGGTTCACCTTATTGTAGCGTAATCTTCTTTTTTTTATTGTGTATATTGTATCTAACTTTGTTTTCGACTTATAGCGTTTTCTTTTCTGACACACATGTTGCATTTTCTTTACCCTTTCCACTATTTTGTGTTCTATTCTGAAAAAAAGTGTATTCGTTTAAAAATAACAATGTTCTTTTGTAAAAATGTTGCACTAAGTAGTGTAAAATGTGTAAAGATTTTAACACTCAATTTGATATAAGGGTGACTAATTTACACTATTGAACATATGATTATTTGTTTTGATTCTGTGATTGATTCTTATTCAACAGAAATTTATTTTTATGGACGCTAAAAGTGAAATTGTTTTAACATATTTGTTGGAATCATCCTCTTCATCCGAAGATGATGAAATATATGAGGCTCTTTTACGACGAAACAAATTACCTCGTGTAAATAATTTTATTGAAAACGTAATTCATCAATATTCTGAAACAGATGTAAGAAAATAATTAAAAGTATTTTGTGAATTTTTTCATTCTTCTATTTTATTCCAGTTTAAAAAGAATTTACGTCTTAGCCGAAAAAGTGCTACATATATTATAGAAAGGTACTCCGCATCAAGCTTGACAAGAACATATCAAGGAGGAAGACCACAATCAACTGTAGAAGAGCAAGTCATTTCATTCTTGTGGTAGCCCAATAACAAATATTCTTGCAAATTTAAATAATCACATTTGTTTTTTTAAGGTTCGCTGGGAATAAAACAACATTTCGAGAAGTAGCGAACCTTTTTGATATGTCTATATCAAATCTTCATAAATCCTTTAAGAAAGTCTTGAATTTTTTAGTAAATGAAATGGCCCCAGAAGTAATCAAATTTCCAAAATCAGAACTGGAAAAAGAAATAATTTCGAAGGAATTTGAAAAGGTACAACTGCATTCATTTGTAGTTTATATTATTTATAAAATAAATTTCTTTATAGATTTCTGGTTTCCCAAACGTTATTGGATGTGTGGATGGAAGTTATATATCAGTTAGAAAGCCGAAACATAAAATACGTTCCACGTACGCTAACAGGCATGATACTCTGTCTATAACACTTCAGGCTATCTGTGATTCAAAGCTGAGATTTTTGGATGTTTTCACTGGTGTTCCCAGTAAAATCCATGATTCAAGAGTATTGAAATTATCATTTATTGGGAAAGATTTAAACAATTTGTGTTTTCCAAAGTACCACATATTGGGAGATTCTGCTTACCCCTTAAGAGAATATCTTTTGACGCCATACCGAGACTACGGCAATTTAAGTGAACCGGAAAAAAATTATAACGCAAAATTTTTTCCTATCCGTGTAAAGATAGAAAATGCTTTTGGGGTTCTTAAGGGTCGTTTTCGACAATTATTACGTCTTGACTTTCATGATGTTGTCACTATGTCACAGTTCGTCATTGCAGCATGTGTTCTTCACAACATTTGCATTGACAATGAAGACATTTTTGAGGAAGAATTAAGCTGTAACGTACCCAATGTGCCTTCCGAGAATTTTGATGATGACAGAAGAGATCGTATATTAACTCAACTCGGCCAAATGAAAAGAAATAAAATAAAAACTCTTTTATATAACTAAAAAAAATATGTATCTTTAATTCAGTTTTTAATTTAAAAGGTACAATGTAGGTTAGGATAGTAGTAGTAGTAAAGGATAGTTAACTAAAAAATATCTTTAATTCATTTTTAATGTAAAAGGTACAATGCAGGAATTCAATAAAAAATTAAATTACATAAAAAATTTCATTATAAATTAAATTCATTTTGTTAGGTTTGGACAAATGTATTTGGCAAAGAAAAGGTGTAGTGGGTTGGGGACAAATAATGGCTCATCGAGGTCAAAGTTTAAAGGTGAAAAAATCCCCAAAATGGCCAAAAATTCCAGCGGAGTCACTTTTGACTCCAACATTTTTCCAAACATACTCAGCCCCTGTAGCACTGTGTATCATTTTATAGCAGTTTCGAGGAACTTAGGATGCGTCTGAAAGATTCCATTGATTTTTACTCCCAGAGATTTTTGTGGAGTATGCCAAACTTCTACAACAACTCCATACAACACACATATCGTCACCTAAAATACATAAGAACGTAACTGACATAATAAATTAGCAAAAATTTAATTCAAAATGTTTTGCAGTTACGCCCTTTTGCATTTTAGGTGACGACATGTGTGTTGTATGGAGTTGTTGTAGAAGTTTGGCGTACTCCACAAAAATCTCTGGGAGTAAAAATCAATGGAATCTTTCAGACGCATCCTAAAGTGGGACCGCAAATGTAAAATTTATAGGGCAAGTTGTATGGAAGCTTCCTAAATGAGTGAAACCGCTAGAAATATAGTTGTTTTATTTACTTTTAGCTTCTAAAATCTTCCTTAGCACATCCATTTTTTCCTGGTGACGCCTTTCCTTCGCTTCCTCTTTTTTCTCTATTATTTCCACTAATTTCTCCTGAACTGATTTAGACTTTTTCTTCACTTTTTCTATGTTCTCTCCTTTTTCGACCTTGATGCATTTGTTGCTGCTTATTAGTACTTCTGGTTCTATTGAATCATCCAGTAAGCATATCTTTGCGAGCTCTTCCTCAAATTCAATATCTTTTCTTTTCGATCCAGAGGCTCTGTTATTTTCCACCGCAACTTTTTTTCGTCTTAGGACTGTCTTATACCTCTCTTCGCACTGTCTTGGAGATTTGTCTGTAAATTTTGTTGAAATAAAAGCCCACATGTCTTTTTTTGTTTTAAATTTTTTTAATGGGCCAATGTCAGCCATGCAATTGGCATAAAAGTCCAGAAGTTGACGCGTATCTCCATCAGTCCAAACTGGAAAAAAATGTTTTTGTATTTAATTAAATAATTGTTAATATCATACTCTACTTACTTTGAATTCTTTTGTGCATTATGGGAGATTCTTCAATTTTTGTTTCCATTACTTTACTTTTATTCCTTTTTATTAATTTTTAAAAATCTTCCGCCAATTTTTGTTTTATAATTAACAGCTGATCGTTTGTTATTATTAAAGTGTTGTAAAAAACTATTGTGTACTAACTATTTACGATTATAGTCGCTGAAAATTGATCAAAATCGTTAAACATAGTAAAACGCTAGATATACAAATGTTTGAGGGCAAAAAGTTTGTTCTTTTGAAACGTTGAAAAATATACCACTTTGTTAGTGTTTGTGCAACATGAATAATGTGTTACAATAATAACAGGCAACATTTTCTGTCAGAAAAGAAAACGCTATTAGTTAAGACTTAGTTAAAAGAAGCATCGTAATTTATATGTTATATGTATGTACCGAAGTGAGTTTCCAGTGTTTACGAAGAAACATATTATAGCAAAAATGATCAAAGTGACCCACCCTAATTTATGTATATCCTTAATGGTAATGCATCCATCCATCCGTATGCTGTTCAAACATAAAAATTAATATGCCTGTCTGGTTGTATTATGTTTGTTCATCTAAATGGGTGTTCGGTTGGTTGGTCGGTCGGTTCTACTCCTCCTAAAAGTGTGGTCCTGTTCATCATTGTATAATATAATGCGGTTGGTTATCAATATCCCAAAGGTAATTGTTATTATTTTGTTACAGCAGCTTTAGTAACAACATCAATATACTTAATTTGTTTAATAAAAAAATATTTATATAGTCATATTTATTTATGTATTAAATATGAAATTTTGCAAAAAAAAAGAAAAAAAAAATGATTAAATAATTTAAATATGTAATAAATAAATACACAAAAAATTGTGTTTTTCAATAAAAATAAAACCAGTAAACGATAGTGGTAGAGTAATTAGCATAAATTGCTTTAAAATTACACAAAATATATAATTACAAACTCAGACTCCCTACTCTTTATGAAAGCTCTGCCCTACCTAATGATAGTATAAAAAATATACGGGAGGGAAGGCTAAATATTTTATTAAAATGAATTAAAAGTAATGAATTTAAGTCGTTTCGTAACAATTGAGCCTTAAGGATAAAAAAATTAACTTTAATTTTAATGCAAAAAAAAAAAAAAAACAACAAACACCAGTGGCAGACTACAACTACAACAAAAACAACAGCATCTGTAATAAAAAAAGCGAAAACGAACTTAAACGATTAAAATAAATTAACAATTAACCAACTAAATGCCACATTTAATGTAAAAGTTTTTCAGAAAAAAAACTTTTGTACAATATATTTGGAAACAGTTGGGCTCAGGAAAATATTTAGTTGATCACGAAACCTATTAGCTAGATTGCCGCCCTATCTTATCTTTCTTATATTCTTAAACGAGCAATAATTGTATATATATATATATATATATATATATATATATATATATATATATATATATATATATATATATATATAATGGCTATCTCGAAAACGGCTCTAACGATTTTGATAAAATTTGGACAGTGGGTATCTTTTTTGATGTATAGGTCGAAGAAGAAGGGACTTTTGGAACTTTTACCTCTAAGAGGGTAAAAACGGGTAAAAAGTGGAAAAATCGAAAACGCTATGTCTCCTAAAGTAATAGGTATAGAAACAAAATTAAAATTACGTTTTAAACAGCTTTGAAAATAAGTGGACAGGTGTTTGGTACTTTTTTGAAACTATGTCCGATAGGGGGTAAAAAAGGGTGAAAATAGTTTTTTTTGGCACCTTTTTAACCCACTCTTATATTTTAAACTAAAGAATATAGAAAGAAACTTGGTACTGCAATCAATAGATGTAAAAAAAAAACATGAAACACGTATTTGGTACTTTTTTGATTTTGGAGCCAAAATGGGTAAAAAAGGGATAAAATGATAGCTTAACATCTCCAAAGTAATATGAATAGTAGGAACATTATACATTATGTTAAATGCGTTTTAAAAAAATGTACCGAATTCAATTGGCACCAAAAAAGTACCAAATATACATATGGAACTTTTAGAAATTAGGGAATAAAAAGAGGGAAAAATTAGTATTATTTCAAACAAATGAATGTTTGTCTGTATGTATGTTCTTTATAGAATAGTAAACTGTGAATTTGATTGTGTTATGCTCTTTAGCGAAGATGTTGCGGATAAGCCGGCGAAGGTTTTAAAGTTGATAAGACTAATTTCCGACAGATGGCGCCACTGAAAATTACTAAAAATTAATTAAATCGTAAACTGTACATTTGATCATGCTATGATCTTTAGCAAAGTTGTAGCGCATGAGCCGACGAAGGCTTTTTAGTTGGTATGAATAATTTCCGACAGGTGGCGCTACAGAAGCTTACTTAAAGTCAATTTAATCGTAATCTGTACATTTAATCATGCTACAATCTTTAGCAAAGTTGTTGCACATGAGCCGACGAAGGTTTCTTAGTTGGTATGAAGAAATTTCGACAGGTGGCGCTACTGAAATTTACTCAAAGTCAATTTAATCGTATGCTGTACATTTAATCATGCTATAATCTTCAGCAAAGTTGTTACGGATAAGCCGAAGAAGGTTTATGAATTGGAATAAGCAAAGTCCGACAGGTGGCGCCACAGAAAACTACTCAAAATGAATTAAATCGTAAACTGTGCATTTGATCAGACTATTATCTTTAGCAAAGTTGTTGGGCATGAGTCGACAGAGGTTTCTGTTGATATGAATAATTTCCAAAATTATTCAAAATGAGTTAAACTGTAAACTATGCAAACTATGTGTTGGTCGGACAAAATAAATCAAATAATTCAAAATTAACTGAATATTTCTACAATGTCTTTCCTCTAAATTTATTTTTATAATATAAAATATATAAAAACTTTAAAATTTTCCTCAAAATGCTTATCATAAAGCTCCGAGCAAGGCTCGGTCTACCAGGTACTTAGGAAATGAATGCCCTAATTTACTTCATTTTTCTATGTCAAGGCAGGACAAGTGCAGATAAGGTTGTTTATGAACTAATCCTCAGCTTCTGCGAATATAAGTTGTCGTAACCTTTAGCATAACCGGATGCCTTCAAACCAGACAGCCTGTCTTGACGAACGCAAGTCGGAACGACTTAGGATTCCAACCTAGGACTGCTACTTCTGAGGTATTGCCTATAATATCGCAGTTCAATAATAAACACAATTAAGGATAATATTTACTAAAATCAGTCGCATCTGAGTGTGCTGTGGCTTAGTTCTTTAACGTCAACATAACCAATTGTGCCTGGGTTCGAGTCCCAGTCACTCAACATCAATTTCTGCAATTGGTAATTTAAGGGTGCTTTGGCTTAGTTGGTAAGCATGTCGACTGCCAAGCATAACATATCATATTCAGCCTGGGTATGAGCCCCGGCTACAGAAACATTAATTTCTGTTATTTTTATACCCATTATCAAAAAGAAAGGGGGTACCAATATTGAGATTGTCATTCCAGTTGTAATTTCCTAAATATTGGTTCAAAAACCAAAAGCGATATATATTCTTAATCCTTATGACGATTGAGCGATGTCTGCCCGTCTGTCTGTCTGTCTGTCTGTCTGTCTGTCTGTCTGTCTGTCTGTCTGTCTGTTTGTTTGTCTGTCTGTCTGTCTGTCTGTCTGTCTGTCTGTCTGTCTGTCTGTCTGTCTGTCTGTCTGTCTGTCTGTCTGTCTGTCTGTCTGTCTGTCTGTCTGTCTGTCTGTCTGTCTGTCTGTCTGTCTGTCTGTCCGTCTGTCTGTCTGTCTGTCTGTCTGTCTGTCCGTCTGTCTGTCTGTCTGTGTGTCTGTCTGTCTGTCTGTCTGTCTGTCTGTCTGTCTGTCTGTCTGTCTGTCTGTCTGTCTGTCTGTCTGTCTGTCTGTCTGTCTGTCTATCTGTCCGTCTGTCTGTCTGTCTGTTTGTCTGTCTGTCCGTCTGTCTGTCTGTCTGTCTGTCTGTCTGTCTGTCTGTCTGTCTGTCTGTCCGTCTGTCTGTCTGTCGAAACGAGCTAGGTCACTGAACCTTAGCAAAGATATTCCTCATCTCTAGAGAAATTTTGATATTGAAATTGGCTAATATTTGACCATAGCCCCAGTATAACCACGCCTAAGCAAATCGCTTATTTGCTAATAAATGACAAATTATAAAAGCTATGATGATCAAATTTAGCACAGAGAAGTCTTGTATGATCATCATGGAGCGTATAAAATTTCGAAATCGGTTCACATTTAACCATAGCTCCCATACGAAACGCTTACGAAAACAGCCTAAACTGCACCTAAAATATAATTAAATGCGAATAAATGATAAACTATACAAGCTATAGCCACTAAATTTAGTGCAAGGAAGTCTTATGCCAATGCTAGCCAGTGTGCCAAATTTTGCTATAAGTGGTCACCATTTAACCATAGCTCACATATAAAAAACTTACGGAAACACAAAAATGTAAAAAGAAAAGGGGGTTAATGTCCGTCTGTTCGTCAAATAAGAGCACGACAGCGCCTTTTAAAAATTTTACAAAAATATTTTCGATATCTTTCAAAAGTTGTGTATTAATAGTCTGCTAAATCGGTTCACATTTAGTTAGAGCACCCATATAACCCCGCCCCAGGAATCACATTAAAACTAATAAATTGAATACAAATGTAACATAATGACTACTAATCTTAGAAATTCTACCCAACTATTGGTTAGTATGAGAAATTTTATAGGAATCGGTCCACATTTGATCATAGCTTTCAAAGGCCGGTTAAAAGCTATTAAATTATAATCTATGACAGCTATGGCATAAAAAAGCTTTATACAAATACCAGCCAGGGAATTTTGTGACAATCGGTCAATATTTGGCTATAGTTCTTATATATACACAATCAAAAAGATTTAGAGGTACATTCGGTATATTCGGATTGCACCTACGAAAATATATATCTATCAATCAATGTTAAGTCCAGAGTTTATATACGGTGGATTCATTAGAAACTCCTTACAAAATATATGGACCTGCCATATTACTGTCAACGCTACATATTGAGCACAACGAAAAATATTTAACAACTTATTATTATAAAACTATATCCGGTTATGAGACCGAATTTTGTTCAAAGTATAGGAAAACAACTTAGATACTTTTGAATATTGAACTATAAAGCTACTGTAACCGAATTTAGTTCAAATATTTTACCAATAATACCAACTAGCAGAACAATTGTTTTTCGAATTTGGTTCACATTTTAAATTAACTGCACCCTCATAGATATATATAATTGGAACAAGGGGAACTTCTCTCAGACAATGATCTGCATCCGATTCAATTTTTAGACTCATTGAAAGGAGTTAAGGAAGTCTTACATAGCCTAATACTCAATAACCAGTGGCTAGCTGAGTTATGAGGTGGGTCTGGCCGGGGATCGAACTTGGGACCTCTGGTATGCTAGGCGGATGACTAACCTGATATACCACGGACGTACAACAACTTGATGGTGGGTATAAAAGATTCGGCACAGACGAATATAACACTAAATAGATTTGAAGCAGGTGAGCAATTGCTCATGTAGTCGAGTTATATCAAACAGCAACAGCTTTTGCTCAATTTCGTATGCATAAAAAGGAGTTCAAACCAATTGCAATCACTAGAGCAAAGGGAGTTCAAACGTGTAATTGTTATTGAAGTGTAAGCATGTCGTCAAGTGAAAGTGAAGTAGAACTAATTCAAATGGAAAGCAATAATTTGCTTGCCATTTCATTTGAGCATCTTTTATTTCATTTGCATCTTTCGGGAATTTTATCCACTCGCTTGCTTTGGCAGATATAAGTTTCGCAACTTCCGCAATAGTTCGCGACACAGTTGATTGATGGACTCCAATGTCTGTGGCTATACCATTTTGGAATCCAGGATCGGCACAAAATCTTAAAAACAGTTTAATTTTATCATACTCGTAGTTGCTGAGGGCACCACCATGTGTTTCTTCTGACTCCTCAAAAAAGTAGTTAGCTAACCAGCAGATGCTACTATCATCAAACCTATGTATTTATCATTTTATTATTAATTAAATAATAAAAAAATAATAATTACGAATACAAACCTGTACCTGATAACATTTTGTATTTCTTTGCGATACAAAATATTCACCCATGATTCCTTTTTAGTGGACGCGAGTCAACTATGAGGCATGCTCAACAAAATTTGAGCAAGAGCTCACAAAAGAAAGCAAAAGCTTGTTTTTATGTATATGAAAATGAGCACATACTCATCTAACTTAGTTCAAACCGAGAAAGACGAGTTCAAACGTCAGCAGTGAGTAAAAGCACCTTTTACTCAAAAAAACGAGTCAGAGCTCAAGCTCACGTTTTATGCATGAGGCCCAATAAGTATATTAAGATTGCAAGTACGAAATTAAATAGCTACCAATCAATGTTCAGCCCAGACTTTATATACGGTTAAAAAATTAGGAACTTGTAACAAAATATATGAACCCGCCGTATTAACGATCAACGTGTTTAGCCTAACTAACGAAAATTATTTAACAGGCTTTTTTAAACTATACCTGGTAATGAGACTAAATTTTGAGCAAAGTAAATACTAGGGAAACCACTTAGTACTTTTTAATGTTGAACTATAAAGCTACTGCAGCCGAATGTACATCAAATAATTTACCAACTAGCGTCACAATTTTTTTCGAGTTTGGTCCACGTTTTGAATTAGCTGCACCCTAATATATGGTGGATATATAAGATTCGGCACAGCCGAATACAACATTCTTACTTGCTAAATATACCCTTCATCGCCATAGTTAGAAAGGGTTTATTGGATTTTGCTGATCTTTGCAACGCATAGATAAATTGGTCTGATATCCGCCTTTTAGTATACCCAACAGATACACTCAATGTAAAGATAATTTTATACAATATGGTACAGACCCTTATTTTGATTACCCTTATTTATTCGGATTAATACTTGGGTACCTTCCATAGGGATGACTTTCCGAAATAGAGTTAAATCTTAAGATAATGGCACTTTTTTACTAAAACTTTGCAAAGAATATGTATTTTTTATATATAAACCGATAACCAAACATTTGGTAACAATCGACCCACAATAGACCCTCCAATATTAGACCATTTCCGAAAAATATATAAATGCACTTAAACTTTAAAATAAAAAAATATTACACAACATAATTTTTTTCCTAACACTTGTGATAGCCAAATTAAAGCGTGAACATGACTGAACTAAAATGGCCACAAATATCATGTATTTTTCTATGATTAAATTTGACATTTGACGATAAATGTTAGATATACAGATTATGTCATATACAACGAAATTTCGAAACAGATTTGTAGAGAGTTCATGGAATGCTGGTTTTCTATCTACCTATCAAGTAAAGTAGCCTAGTGGGTGATGAACTAAAAATAAAATTAAGTTAATGCTAAAAAACAGAATTTCTGCCATATCACTTGTTTTATCGGGTGTTTTTTATTGAGGTATAGAACTTTAAGTTGGTATCACTTTTTTAACTGGCGGCCATTTTGTCAGCTGTCAAGTGATTAATATTTAGTTTGGTTTGCCATTTCATCATGAACAGGTTGACAAAAGAACAACGCTTGCAAATCGTGCAAATTTATTTCGAAAATAATGGTTCAGTTCGCGAAGTTTACCGCAAGCTCCGTCCATTTTATGGTCGACATAATCGTCCATCAGAGCAATTAATTCGGTTAACCATGGATCGTTTTCGCACTACGTTTACTCTATATGATAATACGCATCCGCAGCGACGTCGAACAGTGCGCACCGAAGAAACAATTGCCGCTGTAGAGCAAAGTGTTGAAGAGGACCCGAATGAATCGATTCGCCACCGTGCACAGCAATTGGAGCTTTGTCCATCAACTTTATGGAAGATTTTGCGCAAAGATCTTGCAAGAATTAAAGCCGCGAGACCATGCAATGCGTCGTGATTTTGGTGTATGGGCCGAAAATGAGATTGATCTCGATGCTGATTTTCATCGCTCATTTTTGGCTCATTTGATGCTGATTTTCATCGCTCAGATGAGGCTAATTTTTGGTTGAATGGCTACGTCAACAAGCAAAATTGCCGCATTTGGAGTGAAGAGAATCCACATGAGACCCTTGAGACGCCATTACATCCACAAAAACTGACTGTTTGGTGTGCTCTATGGGCTGGTGGAGTCATTGGGCCATACTTCTTCCGAAATAATGCTGGAGAGTCAGTTACCATAAATGGAGACCGGTATAGAGCCATGATAACCGACTATTTTCTTCCCCAATTGGATGGCATGAATGTGGATGAGTTGTGTTTCCAACAAGACGGCGCTACATGCCACACAGCGCACGTCACAATTGATTTATTGAAGGAAAAATTCGATGAGCGTATAATTTCGCGGAATGGACCTGTCAATTGGCCACCAAGATCGTGCGGTTTGACACCACTGGATTATTTTCTTTGGGGATATGTGAAGTCGCTCGTCTACGCCAACAAACCAGAAACGTTAGGGGACTTGGAAGCCAACATTCGTGGCGTTATTGCCAACATACGGCCCCATATGCTCGAAAAAGTAGTTGAAAATTGGACCTGTAGAATTGGCTTTATTCGAGCCAGCCGCGGCGGCCACATGCCCGAAATCATATTTAAACATTAATGGCATAAAATTATCCTTCCAATAAAGCCAAATTGATGGACATTAAAACGATTTTCTTGTGTTTTATTTCAATTCGAAGTTCTATACCTCTAAAAAAAAACACCCATTAGTTTGACAATGTCATACATGTTTTAGGAAAAAAAGAAGGTTTGTTCATTCTCTTAAAGGTTTGAATAAGATGAAAATGATGTTGAAGTCGTAGCTTATTCTGACGATGTAGTATTGATTGTAAGTGGAAAATATTCCAAAACGTTGCTAACAATTTGGGTTAGCAACGATATTTGGCCAATTATTGCTTCCTTCTTTTTCCAATGTGAAATTAAAATGGATAAAGAACAATGAAAAACATAAAGGCACAAACAAACATACATTTCATGAGCAAGTGTCTGTATCTTAGCTTTTTCTTATTGGATAATCGTCTCCATTAGTTGTTTCCGAATTAGAGTATACCGCTTACCCTCTTTTTGTATGGGATTTTTCAAAACGACCATACGGCAAATCAATAATACAAGCGGGCGGGATACACCAGAATACTGAGGTTCCTTCAGCTTGGAGTCAGGCTTACTACGGTCTGACTATTTAGTTAAGGAGCTACTGTTTTGCACAGCACCAGAAGTCGTAATCCCTGATAGAACCGAATGAAAGGTTCATATATCGCTTTTTCGAGGCAATTCGATCTTGCAGTACTGGATCAGGTGTTTTTCCTTCGAAAAAAATATAAAGAAATCTTTTAGACTAGCGGACGAGCACAATGTCTTTCAGGCATAAATATTTGGAAGGCTGCAGGGCTTATCACTGGTACCGTAGCTTAAAATAGTGAGGTGACTATATACGTCGAAAGCCAGGCAATCATTAAAACGCTTCAAGAACATATGTAGTATCACCTATAAACTTTTCGGAAAAAGTAGATTTTCCCTATTGGATCTAAGATTATATTGTCCTGGGTTCCGGAACACAGCGATATCGATGGCAACGAAGTTGCTGACGAAGTAGCTAGACAAGACCCGAGCCAAGACTTAAGTAAAAGAGTAACGGACATAGCTTTCCTTATCTGTCATTTCCATTTGGGCATCAAGTTTTGGATCAGCAAGAACACCACAAGGACATGGGAAAACATGGTAACCTTCAGAATATCTAGGGCTTTATGATCTAAACCGGAAATTAGTGGAACGAAAACTCTACTAGGTCTAAATAGGTTAAGTTTGAGAAGAAGTATCTTAAATTCTAGGCTAACCAGGTGGGATGTTAGCATTCCGGACTTCAGCAGACTATGTCTAGAAGAGGATTCGTCCGAATCGGTAGAACAAATTCTCTGTCGTTGTCCAATGCTCCAAGATCAGAGGCTCGGGCATCTAGGCAGTACATTCCATGATGAACTTCGGGATCTGCAGCAGTACAAACTGCACTCTAATGTAGGGTTTATTACTGGACTCAGTTGGCTTAGATAGGCCATATTATTCCACGCTTCTCTTCTTATTCTCCTTCTTTCTTTATCTTTTCTCAAATTTTCAATCGCTTTTCGCTTCTATCTATCTTTAAAGGATCACAATGAACCTCAAGGGAACCTCGAGTGAAGTTGTATTTGTATGTAAGTGGGCCATATTTTCTTGGATATTCCAAGGACCAATTGTTCTGCGCTGACGCGTAAAGAAATTACTGATTTGCAGGCGGATAGCGGTAAGTCCGTAGATTGGTCGATGTTGTACTGACTCAGGAGAGCATGTGCCCTATCTCGTTAAGAGATGCCTGGCATTGCCAGGTAAAAACTGATGTCATGTGGACATTAAATATGGATTTTATGGCAGCCTGACTGTCGATACAGAAACGAATATCCCTGTCGTATATTCTGTGCTTTCTTAACTATTTGACTGCTTTGTATATGACCGATATATCGGACTGGAAGATACTACATTGATCAGAAAGCCTAAAAGAAATTTCTCTACCTAATAGTGCGAAGAAAACCCCTTACCACGTCCCTTCGCCTATCTTTCACTTGGGTCCATCCGTGTATACCTCCAAACAGCTGCAGTCGAGAAATGAGGGGTCTCCAGAGATACTTACAGTAAAGGCTTTATCAAAAAGAGGGGTGGACATGCAGAAGTCAATGATGTCAGGGATATAATTAATTTCATCCAGAATAGTGGAGTGTCCAGTTTGTGAGTGGGACTGAGTTATGGGCGATTTGTTGTGCCATTAGTTCGACTAAGAGTCAGTTAAGCATGGCGAAGAGCGCCTTAGATGGTGTAGTTCTTAATGTACCAGTAATCATTAGAGCGGACGATCTTAAAAGAATCCGGCTTGTTTGCCTTAGTAAGTATAGGCTACCAAACTAGCGCACCATACATTAGTATAGGCTTGAAAAACATGTCGAAGAGCCAGGAAGTGTAGGTAGGATTAAGTCCCCGTGTTTTGCCTATGGCCCCTCTACATAAGTTAAGTGCAATGGATGATGTGAACAGTTTTAAGTCCAAAATGACCCCAAGATATTTGGAATGGTCAGTGAGCATTAGTTCTACCTTATTCAATTTTGGAAGAGTAAAAGTGGGTAAATATTTTGTATTTCCGCAAGAATAGTACAAGTTCCGTTTAAGTGGGATTGACTTCCAGGCCGTTAGAAACACTCCAAAGGTAGAGTATGTCAAGAGCTATTTCAAGGCGTTGTGATAGGGTGTAACAATTATGTTACGCCATCTATTTTCAACTTGACACATTATTTAACCTTTTGTTCTACACACAATTTTATAACTTTTACATCAACGGCGTTAGAGATGTTTTACATAGACTAATACTCAATAACCAGTGGCTAGCTGAGTTATGAGGTAAACCGCAGCTTTTTTTTTATTTTTTTTCAAGTGAGTCTGGCCGAGGATTGAACTTGGGAACTCTGGTATGCTAGGCAGATGACTAACCTGCTATAGCACAGCGGCTCAATAATTGAGCCTAACTAATGCATTTGCCGTTCGGAGCCGGAATTAAAAAGTGGTCCCTTTCATTGGGTCTAAAAATAGAATCGGATGCAGCTCATTGTCTGAAAGAAGTTATACTTGTTCCAATTGGAATGTTGTCGTGGAAATTATTATTACTACATCAACGGCGTGATAATGCCGCAGTTCTCACCACCAATGGTGGATGCTTTGATGGCTGTAGCAAAAAATTTAGCTTGACGGATCTTATAAATGCGTGATCATTATTTTAAGAAGATGGAATTAAAGATGTATCATTATCCGTGACACCTTCAATGAAGGAAACTAATATACAGCAGATCAACATCTCGCCTTTTTGTGTAGCAAATCAGTTATAAGATTTTTTTCAGATTTTTCTCTAGATATGACTTTGTGTCTGCGAAAGTGATCTTATCATAATTTGTTCTATGAAACAGGGATCGAACCCGATTGTGATTGTTTGAATTTCTGTTTAAAAGGATAATTTTTTAAATTTAAGAAACCTGAGGAGAAGTGATTGCGGGATAAAATTATCAGTATTGTCATAAAAGTTTCAATTGAATGATGATTAAGTAAAATTTTCCAACTGGTATTCCAAATTAGTTAAAGCTAACATACAAAGCTTTAACATAATACAGGTCAATGATTCCATTATATTGACATAATTAGTCAGACCGTAAGTTGTTGTTTCAAAGATAACAAAAGAAAATATAAAAACATTCGACTACTCTAATACTTCAAGCTATCATTGTGCTATTTCCGCCAGCCACTCTGTTGCGAATAAATAGCCCCGACAAAAGATAAAAAGAAATGAAAGCAAAAAAAACATGCTAGGATATATTAAAGAAATTGAAGCGGCAAATTATTGTGTAAAATATTTTATGAACTTTTTTTCCCCCCATTTATTTATCTTTAGCAGATATGAGGCAAAATGACTAAAGTAAACGATGAAAAAATAGGCCATTTTCAATTAGGGCTAATTACAGAATTTGTCCTTGCAGAGCAGCGTTACAAACATGATTTTCGCCTGTCTATCAGTAAATGAAATCAACGCTCTGAAACAAATGCAAACAAACGAGAAAAACACACTCCCACATTGTAATAGCATTTGGAGAAGAAGTGATGTGCTGCTTCAATGACGAAGCATAAATCAACCATACAACATTGAATCAAGCCAAACCGCAAATAGGGCAGAATACACTCACAGATACTATACGATATGAACGAGTATGTGTAGCAGGTCGACAGGCAGGCAGGCAAACAACTAACTAACCATTCATCCATACAACCAATCGACCAAAAATTGTCAAAGAACCAGTTCAAAATATAAAATCACCATCAGAAGCAGCAGCAGCAGCGATATCAAAATCAGCTGCAACAACAAACATTTTGCTTAAGCAACAGCAGCAGGAGAAGAAGAAGCAGTAAATAAAGTAACATTAATATCATCATCATCACTAACAGCAAGAACACACCGTTACCGACACCATCACCATCAAACAACACTACGACATGACAGCCATACAAAGCATTATGGATAGACGGATGGATGGATGGTTGGTTGGTTCGTTGGTTGGATAGTTGGATGAATGGATAAAATGAATGGTTATGGCTGGTTTGGTTGCTCGGTTAATTGCATGAATGAATATATGAATATGTATAATATTTGCTTTTGTTATTGGAATCTATTGATGTGCCACACAACAAACTCATAGACTCCTCGTCAAAACACTTTCATATGACGAAGGAAACGTTTTATTTCCCAGAGGGAAAAATAAGTAATGAAAAGTTACTTCTTGTCACGATTTTAATGCAGTCGATGGCAGTATTGTTCGCAAACTGCATGATCTGCCAGTATTGGTCATTCGCTCAGCTTTGCCTTTTAAGGCGAATTGGCCCTAACGAAATTTCCAGGCTGTTGTTGAAGTTTCTAGTCAAGTGGGGTGTCGAGTTTTAAACAGTGCCCTATTTCACTAAGCTACAAGTCTACAGAGTGTTTTGCCTGTAAAATTGTGAACTTGTAAAAAATTGTGTTTCATTAAAATACAATTACAAGTTTGTAGCTACAAGTGATTTTTACAATTCCTAAGTTTACAAGTCATACTTCTACAAGTGGTTTTGTTTCACAAATCTAAATTTGTACTTGTACACTTGTATAATTGTAGAAAAATGGCATAGGGTAGACTGAGACTCTCAAAAAAAATTTTACAAGTTACAAGTGAATGATAAATTGAATTCAAATTTGATTGTTAACTATCTTTTAATAAAAATTAGTTAAAATACAAAATCAAATCAATATTAATGACCATTTATTTATTTTGTTTGATTACAAGGTTTACATGGGGGTCCAGCCAGATGGACGGACAGACTGATATCGACTCAGGAATGAATTCTAAGTCCATTGATGTACTAAAGATGGTCTAAGACCAATATTTCTATGCGTTACATACATCAGCTCAAACTTATAATACGCTTTCCACCTATAGTGGTGAAGGATATGAAAATATAATCATGTATGCAGAACAATGATGTACTTGATTCAAGGATACCTCAAAAAGCATATCTTCCATTTTCTTTATCATTTTCTCAAATGTGTATAATAGTGTAGACAACAAAATATGAAAACCAAAAAAATGAGCCCATGGTGGATCGGAAAACAACAAACTTTTTCTTAAATATATCATAATATTTCAGTACAAATTTTGAATTTGAATACAAGATTAAATTTTTTAATTAAAGGACATAAAACTACAGGACATATGCTATAACATGAGTATCAAAAGTTATATGCATACAAAGTGGGTATATTTCGGAAAAAATCTTGAAAAAACGAACTTTGAACCGGCATAAAATCTGAACCAAAGCGAAATTAAAAATTATGAAGAAGTGTAAAAATTGCCTAGGCTAGGAGAATGTATACAATTTCATGAAAATCGTAGATGGTGTGGTTCAGTACGAGTTAAAAAATGTTTTTTTTTTTTGATTTTATATATTTATCAAAATATTTTATTTTATTATAATTGTAGAAATTGTAATTTTAGAAATTGTAATTGTAGAAATTGTAGTTTACAAGTCCAAAAAGCTACAATTGTTGTGTAAATTTTAATGAAACACAATGGAACAGCACTTGTAAGAATTAGACTTGTAATTGTAACTTGTAAACTTGTAGAATTGTAGTTTTGTGAAATAGGGTCTAGGTATTCTTAATCTGCATGACTAGCCTCATTGTACTCGAAGTGGGTAGAGTGTTCCCAATCTTAAAACCTAAGAAAGCCCAGAATAAGGGATCATCGTATAAACCGGGTGATGTAGGGATGTTGTATACCAAGCAACGATTCTGATTAGTCTTAACTTGGTAAGCCCAGACTTATGTAGGTTATAACTGTGGGAACTGACCTCCTAGTGATATTACTCGGGGAACTACATTAAAACACGTTAATGTAGCGAGCTAACATGTGGCGCGAATTCTCCCGTAAGAACTATAAAAAAAATAGGTAAAAACGTAGGGCTAGTAACCCAAAATTACTATGAAAATGCTAAAATTAGAATAAAAACTGCCCCCTAATCTTAGAATAGGGCGTCAGAAACATCGATGGAAACACCAAGTTGAGGAAAATCATTTAAAGCTTGGCCTATGAAATTGGGTAATATCCGCACAAGATCGAAGCGCATGGATTTCTAAAATATTCTCGCCCTTTGACCTTAACAAGTTGTAGCTATAGGCCATTTAAGTAAGTACGTAGTACAGACCGATATCCCTCCTGCCACCAGTCGTAAAAATACAAGGGACTCTACTCTTACCCCAGCTGACTAACCACCAGCTTTGATTCCAAAAACTTCACAGGACCATCATTACCACTTAGATCGCACAAGGCTTGAACCAGCAAAGAAATTATTAAAGGACGGTTCTTGTGGCGCTTGACTTGTCAAAAGCCTTTACCACCCTCTTCCAGGTGTATGGTAAATTGTTTAATTGGTTGTTAATCGCTTGTAGAGTTTAGAGACTAAGGCTTAGAACATCGTATAGTAAAATATTAAGTTCTTTAGGTCGAAGTCCTATCGCTACTCCACTCTAAGCTCCCAGCACCACCTCAAGTCATTAAAGTGACATCATATGCGGACGACTGTACGGTAATGGAAACTGGGTATTATGTGGAAGATCTATGCTGCGAAGTGAATCGTTATCTCAATATCATCCAAAATTTTTTTACTGAACGTTATCTAAAGATAACGAACCTATTTACCACTTGGATAATAGATATAGCTTGGCATCTAGATCGATGATGTACCAATTCCAGCAGTCAACTACCTGAAAATCCTGGAAGTCAGACTCGACAGCCTTTTAACTTTTGCTTTTGAACACATGCCACAACTAAATATCACGCAAAAATTGCGATGTATAAAGCACTACCCGGCAATTCTTGGCGAATAGACAAAGAAACGTTGCTGCCTACATTTAAATCGATTGCCCGGTCGGTGTCGATATATACTACTCCTGTGCATCATCGATTAGTAGAATTCAGTAAAAAAATATCCAATGCTAGCAAAATGCAGTCCAAAGATCAATAAGAGGCCACCTCAACACATCATCTTAATGAGAAACTAAAGATACTTCCAATATCATGCTAACATTTCTCCTTTGGAGAAATCATCCAAACTTTAACATCACACATTTGGAGTATTCCCCCACATATGTCAGAAAATTTCTCCGCGCGTATGAGGATAGCATACTAAGATGGCTGCATTAAGTAACGTTCATAGGGACGCCACTAACTCCGAAATTTCAGGTTATTGCCCATAGCTGAAAAAAAAGAACTTGCTGAGGAAAACAAAAGTCGTGAGATCGGGATGAAGCAACATATTAAACATCTTTTTGTCTCGAATAGACCATTCCGTCCCAATGTGTGCTCAGAATGTGGTATGGTCCTCATGATAGCCCTACATTTTCAACTGTACCGGCAAACTTTCTTAACTTTGTCCTAAGGGTTTGTGGACTCATCCAGTGGAATTTTCAGAATTTCTGGGCCTTGATCTCCAATTCTCGAAAATTTTTCAGAAAAAATCTTAGATAAGTTTTAAAAAGACTATCCTAGATTAGATCTGTCTTTCAGATGCAATCATCTCTAAAGAATTTCATTAGATGTTAGCGAGTTTGTGAATAAACGATATAGAAGAGCAGTTTAAAAAAATAGAATTTGAGGTTAGGAAGTAAATCGGTAAATGTAAAGTTAAACTTATGATGTAATGGGATGCAGCTATTGCCTGACATTTGCAGCTACTAGGTAAGAACTGTATCTAGTTCCTACTCTAACCTCCTCGTGCTACATCCTGGTAACCTGACCAACCTGGTTGAAGATGCGGTAAATAACCCTTGTTTGATTCTAGGTCAGGGCTAATATGAGAGGGAGTTATTTTAGAGCCATTCCAACGTGTTTGGTCTAAGGGTCTATGATAATTGTATTCGGTAATGTACGAATCTGCAGCGTCTGTTCAACGTGTTAGTTGCGGCTGAAAGCGGACGTCTGTCTTCAATCGAGCGGCACGCTATACAAATGTGGCTCGAGTCTTTGGACTCACCAAGCATCGACTAAGCACTGACGATGTTTTAAGCATGAAAAGAACACGATTTTTTTTAATTAGGACCAGCACTCAGCACCTACTTATGCTTTGCATTATGTTGGAACCAGAAAAATAGGTTATGGGAAGGAAGATAAAGAGAGTATCGTTTGTGGATATTAGATATTTGAATTTTCCTATATTGAAACTGTCTGGAAAAACTTCAGCGGGAAGAGTATTCCACATACGTTCCTACAGCTAAAGAAAGAATATAAGTATGTCGTTCTGACAACTATCATATCTACAACATACTGATGTGATCTAACAGATTGACGTGTTTAGCGCAAAAAATTTCGTGTTTCGGGAACGAGATCCCTGATTTCGTTAGAACACAGTCTAAAGTGTTTTAGTATCGAAAAAACAGTGAGACACAACCCACATTGCCATGGTGCTCCACTGAATCAATAGAGTTGGATACCCCATTGTCACAGATGAGCGCTTTCGAACTCTACTGCGCTAGGTTGAAAAGCTCTAAAATAGAGTTTGAAGCTCCGCCCTATACATAAGTTGTATTACATTTTCGTTCGGATATAAATAGGTGGTGTAGATATTCAAAAAATCAATTAAAGTGAAGTATTTCTTCCGCCGAGACTGGTACTTAGTCCGACAAAATTTGCTTAGTCCAACGAACATCACATTAAGTTCTCACGCCCAGAACATCAAGAGCTTCCAATTCCCGGATATTTCCACCATCTATGATTAGAGATGAAGTAAAGTGATTTGCCGTGAGCATACAACGCTGAGTCTTACGTGCATTACTCTACTCACTCGACCCCATTTAGAGATGGATTCGAGATCGAGATTTAATGATACATTAATGTTTTGTATCATGGCCTCAATCTGTAAAGAACTCGGTCTGAACAAATGTTATATTTACAACCTGTTAAGGCCAAAGGCCGAACATATTTTAGAATTCTATACGCTTCGATCTTCTGCGCTATTCTCCAATTTCGTAGGCCAAGTTTTGAAAGATTTTCTTCTACTTGGTATTTCTATCGAAGTTTCGGACGTCCTTTTCTCACATTAAGGTGTCCGTTTTTATTTCAATTTTTGCTTTTTCATAGTGATGTTTTTTCCAGATGTGAGTTACTAGCCAGACGTCATAACCCATATTTGTATAGTTCTTATTGGAGAACTCGCGGCTCTTGTTAACCTTAACAGTTGTTAAGGTAGCTAACCTGGTGATACCACGAGAATTTCAATGTCCACAGTCTGGTCTTATCAAATTAAGACCAATCAGAACCATTGCTTGGTCCAACATTCCCTTCATCATTGCTTCTTCATAAGCAAACCTCATGAGAAGCCTGCAGATCTTTTGGAAGACCCAGAATATACTTATTATTCAATTTTTAAGAAGACTTCAAGTGTATGACATTTAAAGTCACTTAGAAGCATGTACCTTAGGATAGGTTTGAAAGGCGGTGTCAAGTAAATGAAACCTTTACTCGGAGACTTTTGCGTCCATAGTGATCCTTTCTTAGTGGAGAAGAGATGGAGTTTTTAATAGAATTAGGGGAAAGTTGCCGACATGTGACTTAAAAGTAAACCAATACTGGTCACGTCACTAATGTGATTAATCCCACATCCACAAAATGCAATATAATTTTGGGATGGATAAAAATCGATGATAGATGCAATAGAGGTCGAAAGTGGCATCAGTGGTTGTAGGGTAATCAACTCTGGTAGCAGCAGTTACATCCGTACAACTATGAAATGTGTTGTAAAGACATTCTTAATCTTGTTGACAAGACTAGTCTATACATTAGATCATTTGTGGTCGATTGGTCAGGAAACAGAATAAAAAACCATTCAATGTATTTATGGAGTTCACTTTACCTGCAGAGTTTAATACAGGAAAATAAAAATGTAATATTACACAAACACTACCTTTTCTATCCTCCTTCCTACAACCTAGTTTTCTGCCACCAACAAACAGCAAAATAAAACAAGTAAGAAAGTGCTATAGTTGGTCAAGCCCGACCATACGATACCCTTCACCACTAAGGTCAATGGTGTTATTTTTCCTGTATAAAGACAAATGAATGCTAAATTTTGCCATCATAGAAACATTTTCTCAAAACTTATACATTTAAGCTGTTTCCATCATTTGGACTTATATGAGAGCTAGGGTCAAATGTGGACCGATTATCTCGAAATTTGGCATATTGATTACAGTTGTTACAAAAATTATGTGAGCAAAAAATAAACTTGAAATTCTCATCATCTTTAGATTTACGGGCATTTTAGTGATTTTCGTCTCATTTAGAGCGTTTTTAAAGAAGAGTTTGTATGGGAGCTATGGTCAAATGTGGACCGATTTCAACGAAATTTGGTGCAGTGATTTTAGTTTACATAAGCAGTATTTGTTTTAAATTTCATAAAAATATATTTATATTTGTAGCCAATATATCAATTCCGGGAAGTCGGACCTATGGGAGGTACCATAAATAACGGACCGATTTTGACGAATTTCAATAGCCATGGTCCTATTATCAAAAAAATGATCTGTGCCAAATTTCATCAAATTATCTTTAGAATTGCGACCTGTAGTTTGATTACAAGGTTTACATGGGGGTCCAGCCAGCCAGCCAGCCAGACGGACGGACATCGATAAATCGACTCAGAAAGTGATTCTAAGCCTATTAGTATACTAAAAGGTGGGTCTAAGACAAATATTTCTATGCGTTACACACATTAGCACAAATTTATAATACCCTTTCCACCTATGGTGGTGAAGGGTATAAAAACTGCCTGATATGTGAGGGAAACACTTCCCTTACAGTGTTTCCCTGTGTTTCACTTTTTGAATTTTTCCTACTGGGAGTATTAAAATTTTAACAAGTACTCAAATATAACTATGAAAATATACATACATATGTACAAATTTACATATATACATATACAGTATTTGTAAACGTTCATCAAGTATCAGCAGAATCAGTAAAACATGTTAAAGAATTCCATGTTAAACACCCCACTAAAATAACATCATCATGTTAAATGTCAAATGGTACATAAGTTTTTTTTTTTAACAAAACAACAACAACGACGTCTACGGCAACGAAAAATCGCGCTTGTTTGTTTAAACATTCGCTTTTGCAGTTTCAAACATTTGCAAACACATTTCCAGTTACACTTTCTTATTCTGTTACTCTTCCATCTTCTACATTTCTCACTCTGTCTCTTTTTTACCGGAGACAATAATAGAGCCTTTCCGTTTCCCCCACAGAAAACAAATGTGAATGAATATGTATGTACGAATATGAGTGTGTTGGTATAGTCACCATATGCATATGATTACCATAAGTATAATTTAAACTGCTGCGATATGTTCGAAAGTATGTTTGGTGGGATTTGTCATAAATACAACAATGTTTATCAAGATAAAATAAGAAATATAGAAAACAAAAACACACAGAAAAATATAAAATAATAACCGGGAAAAATATAAAAACAGAAATAGAGAAACGACAAAGCTAAGAAAAAATGTTCCGAACAAAGTGGTAAAATGCCAAAGGGAAGGTTTTTGGGGTGACCAGATTTTTGCAAATATTTAAATTTCTATGTAAGATTAAACATAATGAGGAAATTAAAACTTGAACTTGGTTCTTATGTCTAACAGGTCCATAGATAACAGCTTAAAAATAGTTTAGCAATAGAATTGGGTTTAAGTTGTACTGCCTAAGTAGTCGAATTTTGAGACCTGAATCCTTTTAATCCTATGCAAAGCCGAATACAAATTTATATGAACAAGTCTCGCTTAGCGATTAGATGAGTAACTTTCTTCCCCTTTCCCCTACAGTTCGCCGTGGCAAACATTTAATCTAAATAGGCATTTGTGCGGGATGTAATGGGATGAAATTGTTTTCTGTTATCCAGCTATCCGATTCCTACTCTAACCTCCTCTTGGAACATCCTGGTAACCTGAGCAACATAGTCAAAGATACGGTCAACATCCTGTGTGGGGTTCTAGGTCAGGGCTTATGTCAGTGGGAGTTATCTTGGGGCCATTCCAACGTATTTGGTTTAAGTGTCTAATATAATTGTACTTGGTAAAGTACGAAACTGCATTTGCAAGCGGGCTTCTGTCTCGGACCGAGCGACTCGCTATACAAACGTGGGTTGTGTCTTGGGACTCATCGTCGTTTTAAGTATGGAAGGAAGCCCCCCCCCCCTCCCCACTCATTTTTCTTTGACTTGAATCCGTCAGTGTATACCTCCAGACATCCGTAATCAAGGGATGAGGGGTCTTCAGAGATAGAGATTTATCAAATAGATTTGTGAAAATGCAGTAGTCGATGTTGTCAGAGATTTAAATGATTTTATCTAGAATAGTGAAGTGTCCTATTGGTGAATGGAACCAGGTTCTGCTAGTGCTAAGTCGGATAGCCGAGTTAAGGGCAATTGTTCGTGCCATTAGTTCGACTTGGAGCCAGTTAATCATGATAAAGTGTGCCTTAGATGGTGTAGTTCGTAAGGCACCAGTTATCATTAGAATCCCACTGGTTGTCATTAGAATCCTGCTGGTTGTCCTTGCTAAGTGCAGGCCAGCAAACCAGAGCACCATACATTAGTATAGGCTTGACAACCATGTCGAAAAGCCACGCAGTGTTGGTATTATTAAGTCCCCAGGTTCTGCCTATGGCTCATTTATATAAGTAGAGTGCAAAGGATGAACATTCCAATTGGAACAAGGGGTACTTCTCTCAGACAATAAAAGGGACCTACGTTTTAACGCTGACTCCGAACGACAAATGCTTTAGTTAGAGAAGTTTTACATAGCCTAATACTCAATAAGCAGTGGCTAGCTGAGTTATGAGGTGAACCACCGCTTTTTTTTTTAATTTATTTTTTTTAAGTGAGTCTGGCAGGGATTGAACTTGGGACCTCTGGTATGCTAGGCGGATGACTAACCTGCTATACCACGGCGGTTCAATTGGGTATTTTGTATTTCCGCGAGAAAAGTATAAGTTCCGTTTTATTGGGATTGACTCACAGGACGTTAGAGACACTCCAACGTTAAAGTATGTCAAGATCTGTTTCAAGATGCTGTGACAGGGTGTTGAGAAATTTCGCTGTCGCTGCTATAGAGACATCGTCTGCGCATGCGATGATGTTGAATATCGGAGAATCTTGTTAAGTGAGCAGTTTACATATGGCAAGGTTTCACAGGAGAAGGGATAGTACACCTCCTTGTGGAGTCCCTCGACATGCTACCTTGTAGATTGTAGCACTGCCCATGATTAGGCTTATGACTCTATAGGTGAGTAACTTGTCAACAAACGAGATAATATTTAGGTTTATCGACCTCTAAGTCCTCCATTGCCGTCGTAGTCGACTCTGGTTTTATGTAGTTAAAGACACCTTCTATGTCATAGAAGGCGGCATGTGTAAATTCGCCGAGCTCAAGAGTTTCTCAATGTGACTAACTAATAAGTGGAGTGTAGTTCCAACAGATTTGCTTTTGTTATAGGCATGCTGTGAGCTGGAAAGGAGATTTGAGTCAATTGAAGCGCGTAGATGCGCTTCAATGATGCTCTCCAAAGTTTTAAGAAGGATGGAGCAAAGACTTATAGGTCTGAACTCCTTTGGTTTCGTATGTTAAGCTTTACCTGCTTTGGGAATAAAGACAACATTGAACCTGGTCCAGGCTTCTGGTATATGATATAGCCCGAGATAACCGTCATATATCAGAATTAGCCAGGACAATAGGATATCGGCATTCTGTTGCAGTCCTACACATGGGTAAATTGTGAAATCCGTACGAAATTACTTCTTGAGTAAGGCCCGGATGTATCTTGTCACCTATAGTAACAAGGATCATCGACAACATAATGCGATCGGCTCTGAATGGTAGACGCGGTATCCAATAGACAGTCTTTACGCAATTCGAGGACTTGAAAAATGCTAATGAAGTATCTCGCAGGTCACCTTTAACAAAATACTGATGCTATCACTGTTGGATCTCGGGAAGCTGGGCTGGAAATCGAAATATTGATTGAAAGATTGATTTATCAAAGGTTATGTCTGGAGACAATGGCACAAGCACTTCACCACAGATCAATCTGAATAACGAAGTAATTGGATGTGTACTTACTTAAATGGACTATATTTACAACCTGTTAAGGTCAAATGCCGAGCATATTTTAGAATTTCATAAGCTTCGATCTTGTGTGCATATTCTTCAATTTCGTAGGTCAGACTTTGAAAAATTTTGCTCTTCTTGACTCGTTCCACCGAAGTTTCGAACGGACACTTCTAACATGAGAAGGAGCCGTTTTTATTATAGTTTTTATTTTTTTAAAGAAATTGTATTTCCCATTAGTGGGTTATAAGCCCGACGTCCTTACCTATATTTTTATAGTTTGCAAGGCAGAACTCACAGCACATGTTTATCATCCTTTTATATCGGGCTCTTTTGCGAAATGTTAGTCATATGTCATTTCATGAATAGCTGCCGCATCAATTTACCCTTTCAAAGTTCTAGCAGGTGCACCAACACGACGGCCTCTTCGCAGTGGATTCTATCGAAGCGCAATGTTGATATTTAGCCTTCGAAGTGTGCGGCCTATCCATCGCTATTTTCGTTGACATACCTCTATAAAAGTAGGGATTTGATTTGTTGCGTTAAGTAGATCTTCATTTCTTATGCGGTTCGTCCACAATATATTAAGGATTTGCCGTAAGCATTTGTTTGCTGGTGCTTACTGATAGCATTTGTGCGTTTTCAAGTTTCGCAGCCGTAATACAGACTGGTCGAATGCAGATTTTGCCTTCTTAATACGCTATTCAACATCTTCGTTGGTGATATCTTTTGAAGATACCAAACTTTCAAGATAATTAAAGGTATAATAACCTCGTTATCCATATTGATGTGCGTTGACAGGTTTGCGCAATACCCTCCAGACATAATCTTTGTCTTGGAAATATTCAGCTCCAACCCAGTGGCACATGTTAACTCACTACATTAACGGCTGTTAACGTAGTTCCCCTGATGATATGGAAATCTCAGCAAATTTGAACAACAACTTAGTTACGAATATACAACTCGAATGTAAAGTCCGTTCTGTATTACGGATGCGAAATGCACAAATGCCATCGATATGCGCTAACAGTAAACCCTTAATATAGGTGGTAGAATTGCATAAGTGATGAAGATCTAGTAAACGCGACAAACCAAATCCCTATTTCTATAGTGGAATGTCAGCGGAAATGGCAGTAGATAGGCCACACACTTCGAAAGCCAAATATCAGCATGACTTGACAAGCGCTTCGTTGAAATCCACAGGAAAGAAGCCATCGTGTTGGTGCACCTGCTAGGGCGTTTAGAAAGTCAATTGATGCAGAGTTGCAAGCAGCAAACTATTAATGGAATGTCTTCTGTAAAATTAAATAATAATGAAAATTATTGCTCAGTCTTTGGAAAATCTATGCTGAAATGTTTTTTGACGAAAAAAACTTAACCTTTTCTTCCACGGGGTCAAAGGTCAAAATTTTTTTTGCGGAGTTGCAAGCAGCAAACTATTAATGGAATGTCTTCTGTTAAATTAAATAATAAAGAAAATTATTGCTGTCTTTGGAAAATCTATGCTGAAATGTTTTTCGACGAAAAAACTTAACCTTTTCTTCCCCGGGGTCAAAGGTCAAACAATTTTTTTCTTTAATTTTTTATAACAAAATTACTAATTCTGATAAAAATGCTTAAAAGTGATAATTTTCTTTAATAATTATTAACCTCAACATGCTAATAATATCCGTAAATATATTTGAGGCAATATACGAAAGACCAAATATAAGATGGTATACAAAATAACATACATATGTATAAGATGTGTGAAGGTCACATCTTTAATGCTCCATATATGAATTAAATTATAACAAACAATATAACTTAATTAAATATATCACCCAATTCATACATATATGGCCACCTTTTACGAAATAATATCCTTAAAAGTACAAATGTATGTGAAAATGTCATCAGATATGAAACACAAAAGGAAAACGGCCTTAACGAAGAAAAATGTATATTTGTACTCTGGCTGTTGCTGTTGGTTGTTCTTGTGTCAGTCATTAAGTGAGTGAGTTAGGTTGGGCGGGATGGATGGATGTATAGTGGGGTTGGGTGGCTGAAATGAAATGAAGACAGAAAGAAAGCTTGGCATAATTAAAGCAAATTTGCACTTCAGACAACAAGACGCATTCAAAGACTGGTAGTTTTTGTCCTCCTAACGTTGAAAACAAAACACCCGCCCGTGTTTGAATGCTTGTGGGTTTGGTCGGATAGACAGACAAGCAAACAAATGAAAAGAAAATGACTTACATTACGAAATCCTGCTCAAATGTCATCGTCATCATCATCGTTATGATGAGCCTTTGGAGAAACAGTGTGTGTTTGGTGGAAAGAAAGATTAAAGAATCTGTTAGTAGATATTTTTAAATTAAAGATATGTACATTCAATTTTGATATATGCTCAAAATTTAAGCTGATTATCCAGATGTTCTACTTTCAGATTTTTATTTATTTTCAGTAGCTGTAGAAAAGTTATATAGCTCGAACTAAAAAGTATCATTGAAAAAGAAGGCAGCAGTCAAATCGCAGCATTCGATGTCGATCGAAATGAAAGATATTTTTAAAAACATTTGTTTAGCATACTTTTAGGATAATCTAAATAATATATAACATTTAAGGTTCACTATATTGTAACTTATTTGTCAAAAGTTCCCTGAATGTAAAATAAATTCATTTAAATTAAATATTTTGACAAACAAACGGATAAGCTTGGATCTCATACTTTATTAGACTTTTTGTAAAATAAATTATTTTAAAAATCCCTGAGGTATGTTATACAATATTTGCTTAAGAATCTGGGGCCAAATTACCGCATTCGATATCAATCGAAAACTCAGACTTTTAAGCGAATATTGTGAAGTATACTTTAGGGATGTTCAAAGTTACTTCGATGCAAAAAGTTTATTGAAATTTGGTATCCATTTTGATTCGTTCTTAAAAATATATATTGTTCAACTAAAACTCTTTTACTACTATTCATCTTTTGGCAAATAACTTAAAAAAAAATTTAGTAAACTGTGCATATTTTAAATAATTTTGATTATCCTTAAAGTATGCTAAACAAATGTTTTGAAAATATCTAAGATTTCGATCGATATCGAGTGCCGTAATTTGGCCCCTGAGTTTTCGATCGAGATCGAATGCGGCGATTTGGCCTCAGTTTTTGAATGTTGACGACACAGACCGCCGTTAAAAAAAAATTCATAAGCCAAAATTTGATAAATAAAAAATTTTTTATAGAAAACTTTACAAATGAAAAATTTTTAATAGAAAAATTTCCTAACAAAAAATTTTGTATACAAAATATGACAAACAAAAAATTTTCATAGAAAATTTCACAAACAAAAAAAAAATCTATAAAAATTTTACAAACGAAAAATTTTCTATTAAAATTTTACAAACGAAAAATTTTCTAAAAAAAATTTTTTAAACAAAAAATTTTCTATAGAAAATTTCACCAATTAAAAAATTTTTTTTAGAAAATTTCACAAACGCAAAATTTTTTATAGAAAATTTTCATTTGTTAAATTTTCTATATTTCTATAGAAAATTTCACCAACGAAAAATTTCTAAAGAAAATTTTCCATAGAAAATTTCATAAACGAAAAATTTTATATAGAAAATTTAACAAACAAAAAATTTTCTATAGAAAATTTCACAAACAAAAAATTTTCTATAGAAAATTTAACAAACAAAAAATTTTCTATAGAAAATTTCACAAATAAAAAATTTTCTATAGAAAATTTCACAAACGAAAAATTTTCTTTAGTAAATTTCACAAACGAAAAATTTTCTATAGAAAGTTTTACAAAAATTTTTTATAAAAAATTTTTAATTTTTTTAATTTTCTATAGAAAATTTCTCAGTAGAATAATTTTCTATAAAAAATTCTTAATCAAAAAAATTTATAAATATGATTTCTCGATCTAATTTTTTTCTATTGAAAATTTTTTAATAATTTTTTATAGAACACATTTTCTGTAATGAAATTTTTAATCAATTTTTTTTTTTATCTAAAAATTCAAAAACAAAAAATTGTTTCTACAGAAAATATATTTTTATGGAAATTTCTAAATCACATAATTTTTTTTTCTAGAAAATTTCTTTTTTTAAAAATTTTCTTTAGAAAATTTCACCACAACGGAATATTCTTAGGGATTTTTCAAAGGAAGAATTTTCTTTAAATAATTTTCAATCGATATATTTTCTATAGAAAACTTCTCTATCGAATTATTTTCTAAAGAAAAATTATCAATCGAATTATTTGCTGTAGAAAATTTATCAATCAAAGAATTTTTTTTAGAAAATTTCTCAATCAAAGTATTTTTTAAGAAAATTTTCAATCAAAATATTTTCTATGGAAAATTTTTCAATCGAAGATTTTTCTATAGAAAATTTTTTAATTAAAGAATTTTGTATCAAAAATTTTCAATCGAACAATTTTCATTAAAAAATTTTACAATCGAAGAATTTTATATAAAAAATTTTTTAATTGAAAAGTTTTCTATAGAACTAATTTTCTGTTGAAATTTTTTTTGTCTGTAAATTTTAGAAAACGGTAAAATCGATTGAAAATTTTTTTACAGAAAATATTTTGATTAAAAAATTTTCTATAAAAAATTAAAAAAATTTCTATAGAGAATTTCACAAAAATTTCCTATAGAAAATTTCACCAACGAAAAATTTCCTATAGAAAATTTTAGAAAAAATCTTTACAATCCAATTATTTTCTATAGAATAAAAATATCTAAATCAAAGAATTGTATATAATTCATTTCTTGATTTAAATATTTTCTATAGAAATTTTTTTAATAATATTTTTAATAATTTTTTTTTAGAAAAATTTTCAATCAAAGAATTTTCTATAGAAAATTTTTTAATCAAAGAATTTTGTATAAAAAATTTTTCAATCGAAGAATTTTCGAAAAAAATTTTACATTCGAAGAATTTTTATAAAAAAATTTTGAATTGAATAATTTTCTTTAAAAATGATTTTTTGTTTTTTTTTTTTTTGAGAATGTAAAAGAATTTTATAATTTCTTTAAATCTTTTTTGTTAATTTATTATTTTCTTATTTAAGTATAATTAGAAACATTTACATATTCCCGATCCCCATTTACAACGCAAATCGGGGACTTAGTGTAAGATAATTTTTAAATAACATTTGATTTAAAAAAACCTTAGCATACCTTAAGGCATGTTTTAAACAGGCAATAGAATTTTGAGTCTAAAAATTAGTTTAACCCATTAAGGTAAAACTGTTTCGTATTAAAAATTATTAATTGAAAATTTCCTGTCCATTGACCCACAGTACATCATTATCAACATCAGTGCCAGCGTGTCAGAGAAACACGCATCCATCCACAGTACAAGCATAATCACAGACATAGCGTCAGAACAGACAACAACTAAAACAATGAGCAGTATCAAATTAAGGAATATAATATGAATTTACGTATATATGTATTTGAATATATGTATGTAAAATTGTAAAAGCATGGAAAGACAACGGACGACTATCTCAGTTGGATAGATGTATATTTTTGCTGGATGGGCACAAAACGAAATGAAATAAAAGAAAAATTAAATAGAAACGATGTACTAACAATCGTGTAACATCACAATTATTAAACGATGACGACAACAAACGAAATTTTAAAACAAACGTTTAAACACTTACATTCAAATATACAGGATAGAGATACAAAGGACGAATACTCACCAAAACATTGTATCTGTCTGTCTGTCTGTCGGTCACATAATGAGAAATGAATTCTCTGCTGAGTAAAATTCTTGTATTTTCTGTACTTTAAAATCTGATGTATAGTTTGGGATGCTACAAAAAAAGTATCATTAAACGGCATAAGCAAATATACATGACATTATAACAGCCAGTCAGTTAGTAAGTCATTCTGTCTCTCTGTCTGTCAGTCCACCCAGTAACACTTAGTCCGACCTAAAGAGAGTCTGTCACTAAGTCATTCATTTATTTCATACATTTGGCTCTAACTATTCGTTTTTCAATTGTTTTTACTTTCATTTCATTTATTTTGCTCTCTTCTATTTAATTCACTTCACTTCACTTCATGTCTGTTCGTTTAGTTTGGGGTCGATTGAATGGAAATAAATATTATTTAAAATTTCCTCTACAGCTCCCGTTGTTTTGTCGTTGTATTGTTGTTATTCGTCCTTTCTGTCTGTTCTGGCATTTTTGTGCTTCACTATAGAGAAAATTGTTTTGGTAACAAAATGTTCCTTTATTCTATTTGCTAATACCCAGTAACACAGTAGTTGTATTGCTGTCAATTTGTAACAACTCCAGAGAGTAGTCTCCTTGCAACAACAATAGCCACAAAATTAGAACCAACAATAATGCCTACAACAATAAAGAGATTGTTGCTACAGCTGCCGCACGTTAGATGAATATACAACCAACTATAGATTCTTTAATTCTTTGGTTATTACGTTTCATTCAATCTCTCATAGAGTTAAAAATGCCAACAGAGCCAGAGATAAAATATTGAGTGTAAATAACGGAAGATTTTCTTATTGTTGTTGTAGTTGATTAAATTATTGTTGTTGCTGTGTTTACTCTTAGTATTGGAGCGTGCGCCAAAAAATATGTTATGCTGTTGGATGCTAAAATTTCCCAAAACATTAAGGTGGCTTAATTGTTGTTATTTTTTAGGGGGGTAGTAAAAAAGTTTTAACGGGAAATTATTGTTTAAAGGGGGATTTTTATACTAGTACCTGGTTGACCGATACTAGTACCTGGTTGACCAAGCATTTTGAGGCAAATTTGAAAGTTTTTATATATTTTATTTTATAAAGTTAATTTTGAATTATTTTATTTATTTTGTCCGACCAACACATAGTTTGCATAGTTTACAGTTTAACTCATTTTAATAATTTTGGAAATTGGTCATACCAACAGAAACCTCTGATCAAATTCACAGTTTATGATTTATTTCATTTTAAGTAGTTTTCAGTGGCGCCACCTGAAGTTGTTCATACCAACTAAGAAACCTTCGTTTGCTTATGCGTAACAACTTTGCTTATGATTATAACATGATCAAATGCACAGTTTACGATTTAATTCACTTTGAGTAATTTTCTGTGGCGCCACCTGTCGGACGTTGCACATTCCAATTCATAAACCTTCGTCGGCTTATCCGCAAAAACTTTGCTGAAGATTATAGCATGATTAAATGTACAGCTTACGATTAAATTGACTTTGAGTAAATTTCAGTAGCGCCACCTGTCGAAATTTCTTCATGCCAACTAAGAAACCTTCGTCGGCTCATGTGCAACAACTTTGCTAAAGATTGTAGCATGATCAAATGTACAGTTTACGATTTAATTAATTTTTAGTAATTTTCAGTGACGCCATCTATCGGAAATTAGTCTTATCAACTTTAAAACCTTCGCCGGCTTATGCGCAACATCTTCGCTAAAGAGCATAACATGATCAAATGCACAGTTTACTATTCTATAAAGAACATACATACAGACAAACATTCATTTGTTTAAAAGGTATAACATTACTAATTTTTTCCCCTTTTTATCCCCTAATTTCAAAAAAGTTCCACATGCATATTTGGTACTTCTGTGGTACCAATTGAATTCGGTACATTTTATTAAAACGCAGTTAACATAATGTTTCTATTCATATTACTTTTTGAGATGTTAAGTTATCATTTTATCCCTTTTTTACCCATTTTGGCCCCAAAATCAAAAAAGCACCAAATACGTGTTTAAAGTTTCTTTCACATCTATTGATTGCAGTACAAAGTTTCTTTCTATATTCCTTAGTTTAAAATATAAGAGTGGGTTAAAAAGGTACCAAAAAAAATATTTTCACCCCTTTTTACCCTTTTTTACACCCTTTTTTGCGATGTCCGTCCGTCCGTCTGGCTGGACGGCTGGCTGACCCCATCTAAACCTTGTAATCAAACTACAGGTCGCAATTCTAAAGATAATTTGATGAAATTTGGCACAGATCATTTTTTTTTTTGATAATGGGACCATGGCTATTGAAATTCGTCAAAATCGGTCCATTATTTATTGTACCTCCCATAGGTCCCACTTCCCGGAATTGATATATTGGCCACAAATATCAATATTTTTTCATGAAATTTAAATCAAATACTGCTGATGTCAACTTTAATCACTGTACCAAATTTCGTTAAAATCGGTCCACATTTGACCATAGCTCCCATACAAACTTTTCTTTAAAAACACACTAAATGAGACAAAAATCATTAAAAAGCTCGTAAATCTGAAGATAATGGGAATTTTAAGTTTATTTTTTACATACATAATTCTTGTAACAACTGTAATCAATTTGCCAAATTTCGAGATAATCGGTCCACATTTGACCCTAGCTCTCATATAAGTTCAAATGTCTTAAATATAAAAGTTTTGAGAAAATGTTTGTATGATGGCAAAATTTAGCAAATATTTGGTTTTATACAGAAAAAATAACAATTTTGACCTTAGTGGTAAAGGGTATCGCATGGTCGGGCTTGACCGACTATAGCACTTTCTTGCTTGTTTTAAATTAATAAGCTGTTAAATACTTTTCCTAGTGCTTAGTATGTAGTTAAGATAAACACACTGATAGTAATACGGCAGGTTCATATATTTTGTTAGAAGTTCCTAATGCATCCACAGTCTATAAAGACTGGACTTAATATTGACTGATAGCTATCTAATTTCGTAGGTGCAAACTTAATATACTAAATGTACCTCCAAATCTTTTTGATTGTATACTAAAAGGGGATGTTATATATATTAGAACTATAGCCAAATATTGACCGATTGTCACAAAATTTTACATACTGGCTGGTATTTATACAAAATTTATTTGCGCACAATTTAATGCCCACAGCTGTCATAGTTTCTAATATAATAGCTTTTAATTGGACTTTGCCACATTTTTTTGGTTTCCGGGAGTATTTTTTATATGAAAGCTATAGTCTAATATAGACCGATTCCCATAAAATTTGATATACTGACCAATAGTTGCATAAAACTTCCCTATTCGAAATTTAGTCGTCATAGCTATTGCAATTGTATTCAATTTATCAGCATTTCCCTGGGCGAGGTTATATGGGAGCTCTAAATAAATATGAACCGATTTCGCCGATTTTTTCAGTACACAACTTCTAAAACATATCGAAAATACTTTTGTAAATTCTTGTCTCTCTAGCTCTTGTAGTTAAGGAGCTATCGCCGACGGACAGACGGATATAAACCCTCTTTTCTTTTTGTATCGGGTGTTTTTTATTGAGGTATAGAACTTTAAGTTGGCATCACTGTTTTACCTGGCGGCCATTTTGTCAGCTGTCAAGTGATTAATATTTAGTTTGGTTTGCCATTTCATCATGAACAGGTTGACAAAAGAACAAGCTCCGCAAGCTCCGTCCATTTTATGGTCGACATAATCGTCCATCAGAGCAATTAATTCGGTTAACCATGGATCGTTTTCGCACTGCGTTTACTCTATGTGAAGAGGACCCGAATGAATCGATTCGCCACCGTGCACAGCAATTGGAGCTTTGTCCATCAACTTTATGGAAGATTTTGCGCAAAGATCTTGGCTTGCGACCTTACAAGATCCAGCTTGTGCAAGAATTAAAGCCGGTGTATGGGCCGAAAATGAGATTGATTTCGATGCTGATTTTCATCGCAAAATTTTGTTCAGTGATGAGGCTCATTTTTGGTTGAATGGCTACGTCAACAAGCAAAATTGCCGCATTTGGAGTGAAGAGAATCCACATGAGACCCTTGAGACGCCATTACATCCACAAAAACTGACTGTTTGGTGTGCTCTATGGGCTGGTGGAGTCATTGGGCCATACTTCTTCCGAAATAATGCTGGAGAGTCAATTACCATAAATGGAGACCGGTATAGAGCCATGATAACCGACTATTTTGTTCCCCAATTGGATGGCATAAATGTGGATGAGTTGTGGTTCCAACAAGACGGCGCTACATGCCACACAGCGCACGTCACAATTGATTTATTGAAGGAAACATTCGATGAGCGCATAATTTCGCGGAATGGACCTGTCAATTGGCCACCAAGATCGTGCGATTTGACACCACTGGATTATTTTCTTTGGGGATATGTGAAGTCGCTCGTCTACGCCAACAAACCAGAAACGTTAGGGGACTTGGAAGCCAACATTCGTGGCGTTATTGCCAACATACGGCCCCATATGCTCGAAAAAGTAGTTGAAAATTGGACCTGTAGAATTGGCTTTATTCGAGCCAGCCGCGGCGGCCACATGCCCGAAATCATATTTAAACATTAATGGCATAAAATTATCTTTCCAATAAAGCCAAATTGATGGACATTAAAACGATTTTCTTGTGTTTTATTTCAATTCGAAGTTCTATACCTCTAAAAAAAACACCCTTTTGTTAAGGAGCTATCGCCGACGGACAGACGGACATAAACCCCCTTTTCTTTTTGTATTTTTATGTTTCCGTAAGTTTTTATATGGGAGCTATGGTGAAATGTTATACACTGGCTGGGATTGATATAAACCTTCCTTGTGCCACATTTAGTGGTTATATCTGTCACAGTTTTAGATTTATTGGCATTTAACTGTATTTTAGGTGAAATTTAATTTGTTTGCATAAGTTTTTTGTATGGGAGCTATGGCTAAATGTGAACCGATTTTGATGAAATTTTATGTGTTTATGTAAAACTTTTATATACCAAATTTTATCATCATAACTATAACAGTTTGTTATTTATTAGCAAATAAGCAATTAGCCTAGGCGAGGTTATACGGGAGCTATGGTCAAATGTTAACCGATTTTGTCCAATTTCAATACCAAAATTTTCTCAGAAATGAAGAATATTTTCTCTAAGTTTCAGTGACCTAGCTCCATTTGTTTAGGCGTTATCGTGATTTCAACAGACAGACAGACGGACATCGCCTTAGAATTTCAGAAGGATTCAGAGCCAATATTAAGAAAATTATATTGTATTATATTGTCAAATATACCCCCCAGTCTTTTTTTGATGGTGGTATGAAAATATATGTATTTTTTCAAGCTGTTTATTAATCGAAAAATAAACTAAAATCTGTTACACTAAAAAAAAAAAAATCAAGAAACGATCTAGCTTGGGTTGTAGGCCTTATTGAGTATATGACAAATCGTGCAAAAAAAAAATTTCAGAAATACCTCCAAATTTAAGAGTTATATGCAAAAAAGCGATTTTAACGAGGTTCGTCAACTTATCGACCCATAGCTCAGCCAGTTTGTATCTGATTTCATTTTTTTTTGACAGTCTAGCTGTGATGGTGTCAAATCGCAGCTTCTTGGCAGTCAATTGACATCACCATCATGGCTAATACTGAATTTTGTGACAGAATACAATGTCATAAGTTTTGCCAGTTTAGAAATATCCGATGTTTACAATTTAAGACGATAAATGGTCCGCCTGAGATATTTAATAAGCACTTGAAGAATATTTATTTAGACATTTAAAATAATTTAAAAGAAAATAGACAAATCACTAAAAATGTAAAAATAAATGGTTCTCTAGAAACATAGGGCATCAGGCTCTAGTGATTTGGCTTCGTTCCATTTGACATTCTCTGCATATGGTTCGTTGCCTTTTGTGACTTGGTCGTCTATGTCTTTGGAGATTCCAACCTGAGGCAGTTCTAGCTGTGTCTTCTTGTGTCCTTCTCAAAATGTGTCCAAGACCATTTTATACGCAATGTGTGTTTCTAAATGAAAGCAATATTTGCAGTTTGGCCAAAAAAACTTTAATACACTGGAACTCGATATTTTGAAACTTAGACTGAATACCAGTTTCCACACCCTAAAATCCGTAAAGCGACATGGGTGTCTCCTGACCAAAAAACAAAAAAATCAGATAGATCATATTGTAGTTGACGGAAGACACTCTTCAAGTGTTTTGGATTGCAAACCGATGCTATATTTGCCTAATAAGCAACTATTATATGGTGCTGAATCATGGGCACTTGCACAGGCAGATGAAGCTGTTCTTGAAGGTTTTTAGAGGAAGATTATAGGAAAAAATCTTTGTACCCGTCTTCGTCAATAATAAGTATCGTCATCGAATGAACCATGAGCTGTAGAGTTATACGCTAAAATCGACATAGTAAAAGGCATTAAACAGCAGCGGGTGCGTTGGCTAGGACATGTCGTGCGTATGGATGAAAATACTCCAGCGAGGAAAGTATTCGAAAACGATCCCGAGGGAACTCGTAAAAGGGGACGCCCGATAATTCGATGGAGTGACTAAGTAGAGGAAAATATTTTAAAGCTAAACCTATGAAATTGAAAAATATGCTCAAAAGATCAAACCGCATGAAATTCAAAAATATGCTCGGTCTTTGGCTCTCTTTTATTTCACTTTCTATTTTGCGCGTCACATATTAACATTGATGGAGAAGGTTCAGTACTCCAGAACCTAAACATAATTCTTGTTTTTAACACAGGGGAGGCTGAACTTAGAGTTCCTCCTAGTAGTCAACATCGTAGTTAGTTGATCTGATTGTTATATTATAATACCGTAGTTAGCCGATTGAGAGCGGAAGATTTTATCTCATCGGAGTATTCTTTGCTTTGTAGTTAACCGACCGAGAGTCGAAGCATTTATCTCGTCGAATTGAATGCTGTAGTTAGCCGTTTGAGAGCCGAAATTTTAATCTCATCCGTGTATTATTTTCCTTGTAAATAACCGACCGAGAGCCGAAGTATTTATCTCGTCGGAATAAATTTCGTGGATAGCCGATCAGATCAATAGTAGCCGAAGTACTTATCATAGAAACGTAGTTAGTCAACCGAGAGCTGAAGCGTTTATCACGTTGGATTATAAGTTCATAGCTGGAAAGTCGAATAATTATATTTCGTAGATAGCTAAAACCTCATAATTAACACGTTCACGCCGGCGTATACCACCGGTGGCTCGCACATGTCTGCCTGATCGGGCGGCGCGTACCACCGGTAGCTCGCACAGAATTGTCTCATCGGGCGGCGCGTACCACCGGTGGCTCGCATATGATTGTACTACCAATCAGTGTGCATGACGAATGAATACACTTGCTAGATTGTAGAAATTCTAAGAAGGAGCAGAGAATGAAAGACTGAATAAATTCTTTCTGCACAGTGGTTCGATGATGAACACACTTGCTAGATTGTAGAAATTCTAAGAAGGAACAGAGAATAAAAGAATGAATAAATTCTTTCTGCACAGTGGTTCGATGATGAACAAAAGATGACGTTGCACAATGATGTGCGTAATTAACAGACACTAAACACATAACCACAATAGCATCGAAAGAAAAATGCAAACCCATGAAGACCGTTTTCCCGTGCGATAATCTTTCGTTGAAACATTTAGTTCGGCCCCGTCCGATGGAACAAAAAGCTTTCAGCGCAACCGCCTATGGGCGCGAAACATGAATTGAGTGCCGGCGTGAACGTGTTAATCCTGATCGATATTCCCTAACATCCTGTAGTTTGTTATTAAGAAACATTTGTACTTTAAATCGAGCCGAGGTTCCAAAAGAACTCGGTAAACATATCATTGCGTAGTGCAGATCGTAAGATCAAAACTCGTACTGTACAAACTTAGAAGTTTCTTATTATTTAACCCAAATAAGCATAGCCTTTGCCCAACAACTCACGAAGATACCAAGCCGCTCTGTGGAAGCAAAATATTAAAGGATGCAGACCTTTGATGAACCTGGACAGACTAGGCTGGAAAATCAAACTGCATTACAAACTGGTTTAGAGGGTGCACCGGTTCCGAAGACCGATTGAAGTTGACAAAGATACTAATCTAGCGTTGGTTGATGTAAATTGGCTTAAGATCATTGAGAGGTTCAATATATCGAATTTAATTTCTCTTAAATTCCTCTAACTACTAACCTGTAACAACTCCCCTCCAAAAATTTCCCTTAACTACGGCTGTGACCATAAAAATATCCCCCCCAAATACAACAATAGAGAAAATAACAAATACATATGTAAAAGAAGAAAAAACAAAATTGCGCGCAGCGGCAAGAGAACAAAGTTCGGAAGGCGAAAAAGTGTTCCCAAGATATGCTTATTTCTTTTTTTTTTTTTGCCTAAGTAGTTGTTATACTGTTAAATTTTGTATTTTTTTTTGCGCTAGTATTGTTGTGGGATATATTTTTTGACAGCAGCCAGCATCAGAGAAAACAGTAACGTCAACGGTATCAACAGCAACAGAATAAGAAACAAACAAAAATTTTTTGGGTATAACCGCAACTAGAGTAACAAATCTGATGACAGTTGAAGACAAAGGAGCCTAACTGACGCACTAAATTCCCGAGCGTACAAACAAAGTGAAGTGAAATATTAAAGAAAAAAAAAAATATTAAATGGATGAGAAATGTTAGAATAATGTTTTTTTTTTTTTGGGAAGTAAAAAGTGAGAAATAAGATATAAATAAATTTGGAAAATAAATAGTGGAAATTAGAAAAAATTTAAGAATTCATAAAAAAAATTCAATACTCGTCGGTGGTTTTTATGAGTTAGTGGGTTTTTGGGGTATAAGCGTTTAGTCAAATTACAATTCAGTGACTAAATGAAAGCGTTGTCAGACAAAACGTGTTGGCGCATAGAAAAAAAGTCGGTAAAATTTTAAGATTTTTTTCCCTTAACACAAAAAAGGATGATTGTTTAGGATTTTAATTTTTTTCTTTTTATATTAAACTTGAAGAAAAAAAAAAAGCCATAAAAAGATTTGAAAGAAAAAAAAGGCAACCCTAGTTCTATGTCTTTAAAACCTTTATTTAAAGGGAAAAAAAGTAAATGAAAATTATTATTAAAAATCACAAATAGTGAATGATGAATAATAAGTAAAGAATATTAAACAAAAAACGAGAAATTTCTAAAGGAAAGCGACTAGCGGAAACGGAAATCTAACAAAAACCTTAAACAAAATTAATGTTTGTATAAGTTTTTGTTTTGTGAACAACTTGTATATGTGTTTGTGTCTATGTATAAATGTGTGTTTTTTGTGTCCAATTGAGTTGTGTTGAGTTGTCCATTGGTGTCACATACTTCTTGTGTTGTCAGAGTCTGAATAAGAAAAAGCAACTTGTTATTAAATGAATGGGTGAATGCCTGAAATGGAATGAATAGGCCATTGATGCCACCCACAGCAAAGTAAACAAAATTAAAAAATCAATTAAAATTATAAAAATAAAATCTAAACAGAAAATGTTTTAAATAGAAAAAGTTTTGAAAGAAATAAAACCTAAAAAAAAAGAAATTTATATAAAAAGAAAATTGTTGCTTTCAAAAGTGAGTGAAAAACCTGTAAAAAAAGATAAAGCCAGAAAAGTGTTTACCAAACCCACATAGGAAAATTCTTACAAAAAAAAAAAAAAAACACACACACATGGGAAAATCTCTCTGAAAAAAAATCTTTGAAAAGAAATACATAAAAGAGTAAATTACAAATATTTACATAAAAAAGCAGTTAGTAGCTGCCATTTACAGATTAAACAAATGTGTTATTTATAACGAGTCCAAAAAAAAAAAGAAGTGTAAAAGAAAAAGTTACGGAAAAACTAATTTAAATTAGCCAACACACAGAAAACAAGCCATAAAATATCAAACTGTCCTAAAAGATAAATAAAAAAACGAAGCAGCAGCAGTTACACAAAGTTACAAAAGCTCTTGCCACAGGACCTGCTAGCTAACCTTCTTTTTTGTTGTTAAAAAATTTCCTTTCATCCCAGTGAACACATGTAGCATGCAACTGTTGTAGCCAACAGTCAGCATTTTTGTATTTATATACAATCTCGAGAAACAAATATTGAAAAGCCAACCACCATCTTCTTCTTCATCATCATCAGCATCATCTTTATTGAAACAACTTGAAATGGATTTTTTCTTTCTTTTTCAATAAACTTTGCCTGCTCAATTCAAAAAGGAGCAAGAAAAGGTAAATATTACAAAAGTATATATAAAAAAGAAATTTTATAAAGCAAAAATTATTCTTATAACTCACTATAATAATAATAAAAAACAACCCATGTCCTTACACACACGCTTACACTGGAAAACTCATTCTTTTTAAGCCACACGCGTTAATAGAGGATCACGTACATTTCAAATAATAATAAACCGAAAAACGAAATCACTATAAAAATTAAAAAATAAAACAAAAAAACCAAAATATATAATAAAAAAAAATCTTAACATACTTTTAGGGGGTCTTAAGAAAAGTTTATGATGATTCTTAAAACTGGCTTTTTATAAAATTTAGGAAATAGAAATAGAATTTGCAATTTAAAGCACTTAGATTTAAATTTATTGGGTTGTATACTTTTTAGCTTAATGTTTTCTTTAAGAATCTGCTTTGAATATACACCCACAAAAAATTCTGGAACCTTCAAAATGTATATATTGAAGCCTTAAAAAATTATGAAAGTAAAAGAAAACCTATAATATCTAACTTATTGCAAGTTTTTGCAGTTAGATTAATATTTTTTAATAAAACCTTAAGCAATCAAAACAAATCGTTATATATTCTTAGGGTATCTCAAGAAAAATTAATGGTTTGAGCCACTTATGATAATTCTTAAATCTAGATTTTTAAGTCATTTAACTGAAATAAAAATAGAATTTGCAATAAAAAGCACTTAGATTTAAATTTTTTCGGTTGTATACTCATAAGTTTAATGTTTTCTTTAACAAACTGCTTTGAATATATACGCACACAATTTGCTGGGACCTTCAAAATTTTTATATGGAAGCAGAAAATAATTTGTGAAAGTTAAAGAAAACCTAGAATATCTGACTTACTGCAAATTGTTGCAGTTGGATTAATATTTTTGTGATTGCATACCTTTTTCCTTAATAAAAGCTTAAGAACTTAACACAAATTGTAACATACTTTTAGGGTATCTGAAGAAAAATTAATGTTTTACGCCACTTACGATGATCTGGCTTTTGATGTCATTTAGCAAAATAAAAAAGAACTTGTAATTAAATGCACTTAGATTTTATTTTTTTCGATTGTATACTCTTTAGGTTAATGATTTCTTTATTTATCTGCTTTGAATATATACGCACACATTTTTCTGGGACCTTCAAAATTTATATATTAAAGCAAAACATAATTTATGGAAGTTTAAGAAAACTTACAAGATCTGACATATTGTAAATTTTTGCAGTTAGATTAATGTTTTTGTGATTGCATACCTTTTTTCTTAATAAAATCTTAAGTAATTAAAACTATTCGTAACATACTTTTAGGGTATCTCAAGAAAAATTAATGTTTTGCTCCACTTATATGATTCGTAAATCTAAATTTTGGTGTCGTTTAGCAAAAATAAAAATAGAATTCGCAAATAAATGCACTTAGGTTTAATTTTTTTCAGTTATATACTGATTTCTTTAAGAACCTACTTTGAATATGCATATACGCCAAAAAAAACTAATGAAAGTTAACGAAATCCTACAATATCTGGCATATTCCAAATTGTTGCTGTTGGATTAATATTTTTGTGATTGCATACCTTTTGCCTTAGTAAAACCTTAAGCAATTTAAGCAAATCGTAACATACTTTTAGGGTATCTCAAGAAAGATTACATATGATGATTCTTAAATCAGGCTTTTTATGTCATTTAGCAAAAATAAAAATAGAATTTGCAATTAAAAGCACTTAGATTTTAATGTTTTCGATAGTATACTCTTTAGGTTAATGATTTCTTTAACTATCTGCTTTGAATATATACGCATACATTTTTCTGGGACCCTTAAAATTTATATAGTGAAGCCAAAAAAAAAATAAAAAAAAAACTGATGAAAGTTTAAAAAACTACAATATCTGACTTATTGCAAATGGTTGCAGTTGAATTAATATTTTTGTGATAGCATACCTTTTGCCTTAATAAAGCCTCAAGCCGTTTCATCAGATATTTAAGTACTAACTTTTACGAGACCTCTTAATATAAAGTACATATCTAACAAGTAAGAGCGGATTGTGGCATAATATGCAGAAATCGAGCAATGGGTAGTTGGAGTTTTAGACCAATTTTTAAAAGCGTGTCTTTTTTTAAGCACAGTGGTCTCTACACTGAGCCAAACTTGAGCACCATTGTATCTAAAACCTATTGGTCCGTATAACTTTTGTAAATATAAACCTATCGAAAAGATTTTTACACATTCGAAAACTACTTAAGAAAGAAAGAAAAATATGCTTATTGTACTGCGCTATCTCTAATAGTTTAACAGATATTTAACGGAATGTCGCTTACGATTATTTAAATCTAAGGGCTCGATATATAAGAACAATAGTCAAATGTTGACCGATAGTCACAAAATTTTATACTCTGGCTGGAATTTCTATAAAGCTTATTCATGCATTAAGTGGCCATAGCTATCATAGTTAAAAATTTAAAAGCTTTTAACTGGCGTTTGCGGCATCTTAGTGGTTTCCGGGAGTGGGTTTTATATTAAATCTATGGTCAAATATGAACTGAACAATATTTACATAAAACTTCTTTTTTCTAAATTTAGTTGTAATAGCTTTTTGAATATAATTAATTGTGTGATTCCCGTTCGGTGTTTTTTAGGAGCTCTAACTAAGTGTGAACCGATTTCGATTTCAACAGACAGACAGACGGGCGTCGCTCAATTGTCTTAGAATTTCATAAGGATTCAGAATACACATCAATTTTGGTTGTTGGGCCAATATTAAGGAAATTACAAACGGAATGATAATCTCAATATACCCCCATTATTTTTGATGGCTCAAAGAAATTGTACTTATGAACATTATTTATTCTGTTGTATTACTTCCTTGTATGTTTGCATCGGCAGCATGTGATATGGCTCGTGTCAGCCACTCAGGTTTTACGGTTTTAATGGTCGAATCCGTTTCTCCTAATATTAAAAAAACAGCTTTTATACATCAATTTAAGCTTGTTGTATTATTTTGTTACATTATAGCAAGTCTGGGGCCAAATTACGGCAAATCTTAGATATTTTCAAGACATTTGTATAACATACTTTAAGGATATTCAAAATTGTTAAAAATATGCAAAGTTTACTATATTTTTTGAAGGATATTCAAAATTGTTAAAAATATGCACAGTTTACTATATTTTTTTGAAGTTATTTGCCAATAGATCAACAATAGTAAAAGAACAATATATATTTTTAAAAACGAATCAAAATGGATACCAAATTTCAATAAACTTTTTGCATCGAAGTAACTTTGAACATCCCTAAAGTATGCTTCACAATATTTGCTTAAAAGTCTGAGTTTTCGATCGATATCGAATGCGGTAATTTGGCCCCTGTTTTAACCGGTGATAATAGGTTTCCATTGGACCAGTACTTAAAATAATCTAGAAATATCTATTCAAGGAGCATCTAGTTGACTTTTAAGAAAAGGACACATATAGATTGTATGTGTAAATATTAACCATTTCTCTTTTAAAAGGGCTAATTTTTCGAAATCTAAAGTTCTCGTAGATAGAACAAAAATACATAAACGTTTTGACTATATTATATTATATTATTTAAAGCTTATAAGCTGGCATACTCTGGCTTGGGTTATTGTGTTCTGTTCTACCAGCTGACCCATATGATTTTCTTATAAACATTTACTTCGGCCATATGTGATCATAAAATGTTTATAATGTAAAAACTACCTGTTTTGTTTATTGCTTTGAAAAAATTAGCAAAAAAGCACTTATCCAACTTGCAGTCTATAGCAAAAAATATTTTCTGCCTTTAAAACAACTAAACAAATAATAACAACAAAAATAAAAAAATAAAGGAACCCGAACAAACAATCTCATAACCCATAGAAAAATTTCTTTCAAAAAACCTTCATCAACGCCCAAAAACCCAGTATCCTGTAGCAACTAGCCTTCGCCAAGCAAAAAAAAAAAAGAAGGAAATAAAAAATTGTTGGCAAAAAACTACTTCTCAGGGTTGAAAGTTAAATACAAAATACTAGAAAAAAATATTCCAAAATTTTTATAAATAAAAATACTTATAAGTAGTTTCTTTTTACTTTCGAGAAATTTGATTAAGTACTTGAGTATTTTTAACATTTTGCTTAACAAAAAGCTTTACGAGTATAGCTTTAAGTTAAAAGTCAATTGTTCTTAATAGTAGCAGCTTTTTTGTTTTTGTGTTCTTTTTTTTGGAAATTTGTTAAAAAAAAATGTAATTAAGGGTAAAACTTATAAAGCAAATACGAGTATTTGTTACAAACTTTTTTAAAGTTTGTTTAAAATTTTTAATAAATTTATGGATAGTAAAATGAAATGTCAAAAATGTATCTGAACTTTTCCTCATTGGAATTTTTAATTGTAATAAAAGCTTTTAGCAAATAGTCTTGGCGAAGAAATAAATGGAGAATTAATTAACAGAAACTGTTTTACCAACAATTTTTCTAGAGAAAAACTTTAATACCAAACTTTTTTCTAGAGAAAAACTGTTATACCAACACTTTTTCTATAGAAAAACTGTTATACCAACACTTTCTATAGAAAAACTATTATACCAACACTTTTTCTATAAAAAAAACTGTTATACCAACACTTTTTCTATAGAAAAACTGTTATACCAACACTTTTTCTATAGAAAAACTGTTATACCATCACTCTTTCTATAGAAAAACTGTTACAACAACACTTTATCTATAGAAAAACTGTTATACCACCACTTTTTCCATAGAAAAACTGTTATACCAACACCTTTTCTGTAAAAAAAAACTGTTATACCAACACTTTCTATGTAGAAAAACTGTTATAAAAACACTTTTTCTGTAGAAAGACTGTTATACCAAAACTTTTTCTATAGAAAAACTGTTATACCACCACTTTTTCCATAGAAAAACTATTATACCAACACTTTTTCTGTAGAAAAACTGTTATACCAACACGTTTTCTATAGAGAAACTGCTATACCAACACTTTTTCTATAGAAAAACTGTTATACCAACACTTTTTCTATAGAAAAACTGTTATACCAACACTTTTTCTATAGAAAAACTGTTATACCAACACTTTTTCTATAGAAAAACTGTTATACCAACACTTTTTCTATAGAAAAAACTGTTATACCAACACGTTTTTTATAGAAAAACTGTTATACCAACACTTTTTCCATAGAAAAACTGTTATACCAACACTTTTTCTATAGAAAAACTGTTATACCAACACTTTTTCTATAGAAAAACTGTTATACCAACACTTTTTCTATAGAAAAACTGTTATACCAACACTTTTTCTATAGAAAAACTGTTATACCAACACTTTTTCTATAGAAAAACTGTTATACCAACACTTTTTCTATAGAAAAAAACTGTTATACTAACACTTTTTCTATAGAAAAACTGTTATACCAACACTTTTTCTATAGAAAAACTGTTATACCAACACTTTTTCTATAGAAAAACTGTTATACCAACACTTTTTCTATAGAAAAACTGTTATACCAAAACTTTTTCTATAGAAAAACTATTATACCAACACTTTTTCTATAGAAAAACTGTTATACCAACACTTTTTCTATAGAAAAACTGTTATACCATCACTTTTTCTTTAGAAAAACTGTTACACCATCACTTTTTCTTTAGAAAAACTGTTATACCAACACTTTTCCTATAGAAAAACCGTTATACCAACACTTTTTCTGTAAAAAAAACTGTTATACCAACACTTTTTCTATAGAAAAACTATTATACCAACACTTTTTCTATAGAAAAACTGTTATACCAACACTTTTTCTATAGAAAAACTGTTATACCAACACTTTTTCTATAGAAAAGCTGTTATATCAACACTTTTTCTATAGAAAAACTGTTATACCAACACTTTTTCTATAGAAAAACTGTTATACCAACACTTTTTCCATAGAAAAACTGTTATACCAACACTTTTTCCATGGAAAAACTGTTATACCAACACTTTTTCTATAGAAAAACTGTTATACCAACACTTTTTCTATAGAAAAACTGTTATACCAACACTTTTTTCTATAAAAAAACTGTTATACCAACACTTTTTCTATAGAAAAACTGTTATACCAACACTTTTTCTATAGAAAAACTATTATACCAACACTTTTTCTATAGAAAATCTTTTATACCAACACTTTTTCTATAGAAAAACTGTTATACCAACACTTTTTCTATAGAAAATCTTTTATACCAACACTTTTTCTATAGAAAAACTGTTATACCAACACTTTTTCTATAGAAAATCTTTTATACCAACACTTTTTCTATAGAAAAACTGTTATACCAACACTTTTTCTATAGAAAAACTGTTATACCAACACTTTTTCTATAGAAAAACTGTTATACCAACACTTTTTCTATAGAAAAACTGTTATACCAACACTTTTTCTATAGAAAAACTGTTATACCAACACTTTTTCTATAGAAAAACTGTTATACCAACACTTTTTCTATAGAAAAAAACTGTTATACTAACACTTTTTCTATAGAAAAACTGTTATACCAACACTTTTTCTATAGAAAAACTGTTATACCAACACTTTTTCTATAGAAAAACTGTTATACCAACACTTTTTCTATAGAAAAACTGTTATACCAAAACTTTTTCTATAGAAAAACTGTTATACCAACACTTTTTCTATAGAAAAACTGTTATACCAACACTTTTTCTATAGAAAAACTGTTATACCATCACTTTTTCTTTAGAAAAACTGTTATACCATCACTTTTTCTTTAGAAAAACTGTTATACCAACACTTTTCCTATAGAAAAACCGTTATACCAACACTTTTTCTGTAAAAAAACTGTTATACCAACACTTTTTCTATAGAAAAACTATTATACCAACACTTTTTCTATAGAAAAACTGTTATACCAACACTTTTTCTATAGAAAAACTGTTATACCAACACTTTTTCTATAGAAAAGCTGTTATATCAACACTTTTTCTATAGAAAAACTGTTATACCAACACTTTTTCTATAGAAAAACTGTTATACCAACACTTTTTCCATAGAAAAACTGTTATACCAACACTTTTTCCATGGAAAAACTGTTATACCAACACTTTTTCTATAGAAAAACTGTTATACCAACACTTTTTTCTATAAAAAAACTGTTATACCAACACTTTTTCTATAGAAAAACTGTTATACCAACACTTTTTCTATAGAAAAACTGTTATACCAACACTTTTTTCTATAGAAAAACTGTTATACCAACACTTTTTCTATAGAAAAACTGTTATACCAACACTTTTTCTATAGAAAATCTTTTATACCAACACTTTTTCTATAGAAAAACTGTTATACCAACACTTTTTCTATAGAAAATCTTTTATACCAACACTTTTTCTTTGGAAAAACTGTTATACCAACATTTTGTGTTATTGACAATCTTAAAAATTTTTCTTAATTTTACAGTTATACTTAAACTTTTTACTCTAAAAGTATTTTATAAACTTCCTTTGTAGCTTTAAAATATTTTTCTTATAAAATTTTACAAATACATATGTCGCTTTTCCACTCGTAAAGTGGATTTATAAAGTAAAGAAGAAAAACATTTACATATTAAATTTTTTAGTTCATATGGAAAATATTATTAATAGAATCTCTGTAGAAAATTATTGTATTGACTCGAAAAAATTTATTATGTACATGTTTTTCACCTTAAATATGCAAAAAACAAATATTTTTTACAGACGCTTTAATTTTGTTTACAATTCCAAGAATATCAAATCATTTATGTTAAATCTTCAAAAGTTTACTTAAATTAATTTGGATAATTTTCATATAAAATAGAAAATATTTTAAATTTGACTTAAATTGTATCTGAAAATTATGTAAATTTTGTTTAATAATATCTATTACCGTCAAAATAAAATTTTAAATTGAAAATTATTTGTATATGGAAATTTCATTTTGAAAGTAAATGTTTAAGTTGGCTTTAATATTTGTAGCTTAAAGTAGAACAGTTGTAGAAATAAGATCTAGTCTATTTTCATTTGTTGTATGGAAATTGTTATATTTATTTTATTCATGTTTATTTGTTGGAATTCTAAACATTTGAAATATGCTTTTTCGTATTTGGTTAATGTAAAACCATTTATGTAACCATTTGTGCTCCAGAAGTATAATTATCTAAATGAATATACAATTGCATATAATTAATGTACAATAATTGGAGTAATAAATTAGTGGTTTTAAGTGAGTCGAAGTTTCCTTTGGAAATTCTTGACATAATTGAAATATGCTTTGGAAACGCTGTTAATTGCTATAATATCGCACACTTTATAGAATATGGTTACAACATTAATATGACATTTTTCTATAGAAAAAGTGTAAGTATAACAATTTTTCTTTAAAAAGTGTTAGTATCCAAATTTTCTATAGCAAAAGTATTGGTCTAACATGGTTCTAAATTGCAAGAAGTTCATCCAGGTGTTAGCCGTGACAGAAGAAAATAAAGTACCAAAAATCTAAATTTTCTTCTTAATTACCCTTTTAGATATCGTCCTATATATTTAAACTAAACTACGAAAAATTTTCTTTAATGCTATGAAAATGTTCTATACAAAATACTCGTACCTACTTAAAACCCTAAAAATGTCTAATGTTCCTTCTGTTAGTTCATATTATTTAATTAAAATTAATCATACGCCCACCCTAATTTTGCTTACAAAACGCATTAATCATACGTTTTGGAAAAAAATGGGCCAAAGTCTTGTAGACATGTTAACTTATAAACATTAATGCCTAAATTACACGAATATGTTGTGTTTAAAAATTTATAAACTTCTATTAATATAATTCCCTTTAATAGTCCAAGTGTTTTCATTTATAATTAAATGCCATTAAGTTGTAAAAAAGTACCCCTTTGGTACCATATCATTTCAAAATTTCACATATAGTCATCACTGATTTATGGTAGAATGTTTGTTTCTTCTTTTCATTTTCTTGGGGTTTTTCCTCTGGTTTTACTCTTATTTTCCTTGCATTTTAATATTTTTATTTATATACTTGTATTCGCATAATATTTTTTTACTCCCCAGTTTTCGTTTAATGCCAACAACGAAATATACACTTGAGCCAAAAATATGTATTTGCCCGCTAAACAATTTTAAAGGAATTTTTTGGCAGTTTTATGTATGTAAATTAATATTAAAAGATGAAAAAAAAATTATTTTTATAGGAAATTTTATAAAAAATTCCTATTTTTATAGGAAATTTATCAAAAATTTACTATTTTTATAGGAAATTTTTTAAAAATTTCTAATTTTTATAATAAATTTCTCATTCTTATAAGAAATTTTTCGAAAATTTTATTTTTATAGGAAAGTTTTCGAAAATTTCCTATTTTTATAGCAAATTTTTCGAAAATTTATTCAAATTATTTTTATAGGAAAATTTTCGCAAATTTCCTATTTTTATAGGAAATTTTTCTAAAACTTCCTAATTTTATAGGAAATTTTTGAAAAATTTCCTATTTTTATAGGAAATTTTTCAAAAATTTGCTATAAATATAGGAAATTTTTAAAAAATTTCCTATTTTTATAATAAATTTTTCAAAAATTTCCTATTTTTATAATAAATTTTTCAAAAATTTCCTATTTTTATAGAAAATTTTTCTATTTTTATAGGAAATTTTTCAAAAAATTTCTTTTTTTATAGGAAATTTTTCAAAAATTTTATATTTTTATTGGAAATTTTTAAAACTTTTCCTATTTTTATAGGAAATTTATGAAACATTTCCTATTTTTATAGGAAATTTTTTTAAAATGTTCTATTTTTTAGGAAATTTTTCAAAAATTTTCTATTTTTATAGGAAATTTTTAAAACTTTTCCTATTTTTATAGGAAATTTTTAAAACATTTCCTATTTTTATAGGAAAATTTTCAAAACTTTCATATATTTATAGGAAATTTTTCAAAAATTTCTTATTTTTATACGAAATTTACTACTTTAGAAAATTTTTCAAAAAATTCCTATTTTTAAAGGAAATTTTTCAATTTTAATAGGGAATTTTTTAAAAATTTCCTAATTTTATAGGAAATTTTTAAAAAATTTCCCATTTTTATAGGAAATTTTTCAAAAATTTGCTTTAAAAATAGGAAATTTTAAAAAAAATTGCTATAAAAATAGAAAATTTTTAAAAAATTTCCTTTTTTTTATAATAAATTTTTCAAAAATTTCCTATTTTTTATAGAAAATTTCCTATTTTTTATAGAAAATTTTTTTATTTTTATAGGAAATTTTTCAAAAAATTTCTTTTTTTTTATAGGAAATTTTTCAAAAATTTTCTACTTTTTTAGGAAGTTTTTTAAAAATTTTCTATTTTTATAGGAAATTTTTTAAACTTTTCCTATTTTTATAGGAAATTTTTCAAACATTTCCTATTTTTATAGGAAATTTTTTAAAATTTTCATATATTTATAGGAAATTTTTCAAAAATGTCTTATTTTTTATAGGAAATTTACTTTTTATAGAAAATTTTTCAAAAATTTCCTGTTTTTAAAGGAAATTTTTCTATTTTAATAGGGAATTTTTGAAAAATTTTCTATTTTTAAAGGGAATTTTTCAAAAATTTTCTATTTTTATAGGGAATTTTTTGAAAATTTTGTATTTTTTTAAAAAATTTCCTAATTGTTGGTATAACAGTTTTTCTCTAGAAAAAAAGTGTTGGTATAACAACTTTTCTCTAGAAAAAAGTGTTGGTATAACAGTTTTTCTCTAGAAAAAAGTGTTGGTATAACAGTTTTTCTCTAGAAAAAAGTGTTGGTATAACAACTTTTCTCTAGAAAAAAGTTTTTCTCTAGAAAAAAGTGTTGATGTAACAGTTTTTCTCTAGAAAAAAGTGTTTGTATAACAGTTTTTCTCTAGAAAAAAGTGTTGGTATAACAGTTTTTCTCTAGAAAAAAGTGTTGGTATAACAGTTTTTCTCTAGAAAAACGTGTTGGTATAACAGTTTTTCTCTAGAAAAAAGTGTTGGTATAACAGTTTTTCTCTAGAAAAGTGTTGGTATAACAGTTTTTCTCTAGAAAAAAGTGTTGGTATAACAGTTTTTCTCTAGAAAAAAGTGTTGGTATAACAGTTTTTCTCTGGAAGAAAGTGTTGGTATAACAGTTTTTCTCTGGAAAAAAGTGTTGGTATAACAGTTTTTCTCTGGAAAAGTGTTGGTATAACAGTTTTTCTCGAGAAAAAAGTGTTGGTATAACAGTCTTTCTCTAGAAAAATGTGTTGGTATAACAGTTTTTTTTATAGAAAAAAGTGTTGATACAACAGTTTTTCTTTAGGAAAAAGTGTTGGTACAACAGTTTTTCTCTAGAAAAAAGTGTTGGTATAATAGTTTTTTTTTCTAAAAAAATGTGTTGGTATAAAAGTTTTTTTGTTAGTGTTGGTATGACAGTTTTTTTTAGAGTTTTCAGTTTCAAATATTTAACCTGATTTAAGTTCATAATTGGCAACAAAACTCCTTAAGGTATGCTATATAATATTTTACAAATTTGTCATTAAATTCGAATCAAGTGTATCAGTTTGGTTAGGCTTTGTTAAACAGCCACTTGTAGGTCTGACATCACCCATGTTCACAAATTTTGTTTAGCGGGTTAGTTATAAGAAAATCTACAACAACATTAAAACTCCCTTGAAAAGTCAGCCAACAAATAAAGGCCATATATAGCTAACATACGAGTATCCAAGAAAAGAAGATGAAAAAAGGAGAGGAGTCAAACGCACACGAATAAATTTTACAACCTCGAACAAAAATTCTATAGAATATCATCAACAACAACAACGACAACAATAACAGTAGAAAAGCATCGGTAGCATCAAGTCAAGACCATTGAAAGCAACTCAGAAAAAAATTAAACACGCATACTTTAGTAAATAATATGTATATATGTATGTACAAGAAACTATATACACATGTAAAATATGTATGTGTGTATTTGTTAACAATAAGTTTTATAACATACCAGCAGTTCTACATTAAAGGATATAGTGATGCCTCTTAGTAATATAACATTGGTCTACAAGGATTATTTTATTAAATACCTTAAGCAAAAGGAGACTCTACACTTCTTCTTTAGTTTTTGATAAGCTTAATCTTAATATAAACTTTAAAATAAAGTTATTATGTTTTTTCGGTGGAAGTTTTTATCAGCCACCCTATGCTATGGCTTAGTTGGTTAATCAATCAGTTAAGCATAACTTTTTGTATTTATTAATTTCACAGCATCCTCCATCTGCTGTAGTCTTGCAGTATTAACATGCTGTCGATGTAAAAATAATAAAATTGGCTGTCAAACAAAAACACTTGGGATTATCTTACTTTATCTAGATGAACTGAAATCTATTGGCATGCCTTTGGTAACTTTTAGATAGAAAACGATTTATCTAGCTTAGAAGACCCAAGAAAGGCCCTTCAAGTTGGAACTACAGGGTCTTTACATACATATAAACCAATACTTTCTCACAAGTACGCATATGCATTCATATATGAAAAATCAACAATAGCCATCATGCCTGGCTTGGTTGGCTGCTGGTGGTTGTTTGGTTCGATGGCTGGATTGTTGTATGGTTGTTTATTCGACTGACTTAACTGGTTTCTAGAAACGAAGAAAACTAAGGACCCAGATGTATTAATCAGTTGCGGGCAAACCTCATCTCTTTTTCTTCTACTTATGGTCGGTCATAAACAAACTACTTCCATTATAGCCTCTTTTGTTATATATTCACTACCAAACATATAACTTCAACTACTTCTACTACTTGCATGAGGGGACTGGGCTGGTCTGTACTACGTGTTAACTCCTGTTAGCAATAACAGCAGCAGCAGAATAGAGTTCTATAGCTTGATACTACTTATTTTCTGCTTTCGAACTTTTTAAATATCATCATAATTTAATCATTTCTTTTCAGTAAAAAATGAACTGCGTGAAATAAATGAAAAAAACGAACGCAGAAATAAACTGCAAACAAGTGAAGTGGAAGAAGATTAACTAAAGGGTAGGATTTTCATGAAAAAGCAAATATGTATGTAAATATTTACCACGTGAAAATTAAGCAATATATTTTCCGTAAATATACATACATACATAATTCGTAAAATTCAGAACAATGGGGTCATTGATTACATTCATTTATATTTCCTTGCTGCTGCCAATCAATGTTAATTTGTTTCTCATGTTAAATAGGTTTTTATTCTTGAACTTTTCTTAAGAGTAAAGCGTATTAAATCAAAAGATACCAAAACAATATATTCTTATTAAGTAACAAGATTATTAAGCTCCTTTAAAAAATATAAGCAGGTAACAAGACGATTTAAATTTCGTAATAAATAAAATGAAAATTGTATAGCATACTTCTAGGAGGTTATTTTTCAAAAATTTCCTATTTTTATAGGAAATTTTTCAAAAATTTCCTATTTTTATAGGAAAATTTTCAAAAATTTCCTATTTTTATAGGAAATTTTTCAAAAATTTCCTATTTTTATAGGAAATTTTTCAAAAATTTCCTATTTTTATAGGAAATTTTTCAAAAATTTCCTATTTTTATAGGAAATTTTTCAAAAATTTCCTATTTTTATAGGAAATTTTTCAAAAATTTTTATAGGAAATTTTTCAAAAATTTCCTATTTTTATAGGAAATTTTTCAAAAATTTCCTATTTTTATAGGAAATTTTTCAAAAATTTCCTATTTTTATAGGAAATTTTTAAAAAGTTTCCTATTTTTATAGGAAATTTTTCAAAAATTTCCTATTTTTATAGGAAATTTTTCAAAAATTTCATATTTTTACAGGAAATTTTTCAAAAATTTCCTATTTTTATAGGAAATTTTTCAAAAATTTCCTATTTTTATAGGAAATTTTTCAAAAATTTCCTATTTTTATAAGAAATTTTTCAAAAATTTCCTATTTTTATAGGAAATTTTTCAAAAATTTCCTATTTTTATAGGAAATTTTTCAAAAATTTCCTATTTTTATAGGAAATTTTTCAAAAATTTCCTATTTTTATAGGAAATTTTTCAAAAATTTCCTATTTTTATAGGAAATTTTTCAAAAATTTCCTATTTTTATAGGAAATTTTTCAAAAATTTCCTATTTTTATAGGAAATTTTTCAAAAATTTCCTATTTTTATAGGAAATTTTTCAAAAATTTCCTATTTTTATAGGAAATTTTTCAAAAATTTCCTATTTTTATAGGAAATTTTTCAAAAATTTCCTATTTTTATAGGAAATTTTTCAAAAATTTCCTATTTTTATAGGAAATTTTTCAAAAATTTCCTATTTTTATAGGAAATTTTTCAAAAATTTTCTATTTTTATAGGAAATTTTTCAAAAATTTCCTATTTTTATAGGAAATTTTTCAAAAATTTCCTATTTTTATAGGAAATTTTTCAAAAATTTCCTATTTTTATAGGAAATTTTTCAAAAATTTCCTAGTTTTATAGGAAATTTTTCAAAAATTTCCTAGTTTTATAGGAAATTTTTCAAACATTTCCTATTTTTATAGGAAATTTTTCAAAAATTTCCTATTTTTATAGGAAATTTTTCAAAAATTTCCTATTTTTATAGGAAATTTTTCAAAAATTTCCTATTTTTATAGGAAATTTTTCAAAAATTTCCTATTTTTATAGGAAATTTTTCAAAAATTTCCTATTTTTATAGGAAATTTTTCAAAAATTTCCTATTTTTATAGGAAATTTTTCAAAAATTTCCTATTTTTATAGGAAATTTTTCAAAAATTTCCTATTTTTATAGGAAATTTTTCAAAAATTTCCTATTTTTATAGGAAATTTTTCAAAAATTTCCTATTTTTATAGGAAATTTTTCAAAAATTTCCTATTTTTATAGGAAATTTTTCAAAAATTTCCTATTTTTATAGGAAATTTTTCAAAAATTTCCTATTTTTATAGGAATTTTTCAAAAATTTCCTATTTTTATAGGAAATTTTTCAAAAATTTCCTATTTTTATAGGAAATTTTTCAAAAATTTCCTATTTTTATAGGAAATTTTTCAAAAATTTCCTATTTTTATAGGAAATTTTTCAAAAATTTCCTATTTTTATAGGAAATTTTTCAAAAATTTCCTGTTTTTATAGGAAATTTTTCAAAAATATTAATATAAAAATGTAAATTTCCTATTTTTATAGGAAATTTTTCAAAAATTTCCTATTTTAATAGGAAATTTTTCAAAAATTTCCTATTTTTATAGGAAATTTTTCAAAAATTTCCTATTTTTATAGGAAATTTTTCAAAAATTTCCTATTTTTAAAGGAAATTTTTCAAAAATTTCCTATTTTTATAGGAAATTTTTCAAAAATTTCCTATTTTTATAGGAAATTTTTCAAAATTTTCCTATTTTTATAGGAAATTTTTCAAAAATTTCCTATTTTTATAGGAAATTTTTCTGTGACCTTTTATATTTTATATATTTCGTTACTCCTCTAATATTTTAGCCATCATTAAATGAAAGCAGCAAAACTCTTTAGTGGCAATCATATTTAATTAAAAGCGTATTTGGTTTTGGGTCAATTGCGTAAATATAATTTTTAATGAATTTATGTTTTACTTCATTACTTTTATTCACATACAAAAGACTTGAGGGAAAAAGAAGACTTCGCTAAAAGGACATTTTCTATGGCATCTTTATGTGAAAATTTCGCAAGTTAACTCATTATAAGTAATGAAATAAATACTTTGGAAGGTTAAAAGTGGTTCTTTAATAAAGGCACAATTTGGAACCACTGTAAGTGATTGGCTATATTAAGACTGGTTTGATATTTTTTTCCAAATGGTATTTCGATACAATTAAATAAAAAAATTGGAAGAATAAACTTCTTGACTTTTTTGCCTTATTTTGCTTTATTTGCTATAAATTTTTGTCAATTGGGGTCGAATAACTACATTATATAAGAACTGAAGTCTAAGGGACTTGTAAAAAATAATTATGCCTTCTTTGAACAAGAAAATACGAATTCTGATTAATAGCATACTTTTAGGTGGTTATTAATAAGGGACATTGAAACAAAGTTAAGTGTGTTGATAATACATACACATCTGTCTTTATTGAAATTTCAAAATTGTAACGAATTGTTAATTAAAAATACATTGTTAAATGCTTAACATGTATAGGAAAGACAAACATTAATAATTTTAAACATCCTAAAAGTATGCAAACAAATTTTCTACCTAATTTCTCTGATTTCGGAGGTATATTTAGCACTATTTTCAAATGCTTTATACTACAATTCTTAAGTCTTATTGTTTTATACTTACTTATACATATAATATGCCATAAATTTTCCTTCTTGATCTTTATTAGGTTTAGCTTTAACTTCATCATTTTTCACCAATCACATACATATGTTGCCTCAGCTTATGTTCGAATCTTTAAAGGAATCCAATCATAACAGTATCAATTAAGGCTCACAAAACCATTAAGATTTAGGGCAACCTCCCAGAGTTTTACGTCATAAATTCACTTGTTACTTACCCTCAAACATACGAGTAGGTATGAATGCATTTAGACCCAAATATCTTCTACAAACTCATATGGAGCATCAATCTCCATTGTGGCATATACCACTAAAGATTTGCCCAAAGCCGTATTATTATTTTGAAACTTGTTAATTTGTCGTTTCTTTTTTTTTGTGTTTGCTCTAGCATAAAACTTACAAATTAAGATCTTCTTGCCCTGGGTATGTGTATGTAGTAGTAGAAACGTACCTTTGGTTACCCACATTTGCTTTGCCAGGAAACCGACCAACTAGTAACACCTACAAACAACAACAACAACATTATTGTCATACACGTTATACCACTTATTTAGTATTAGGCAAGTCTAGAGTAGAACATGCAACTCCTGCCGAGATGATGAAATAGAAATCGAGAAAAAAAAGGAAACAACTCCACTTTTCAGGCAACTAAATTTTATACATTTAAATGTACTTCAGAACAAAGTATTGTTAGTGTTTGGAAAATACAGTTTCATACTCAAATAAATAGAGAGTTGCTTAATAATAAACAAACACGTGTAGTTAGACCCAGGGGAAAGAATATTTAGGATTTCGAGAGGTATTTCCATAAAAATACGAATGTAATCTGAAAAATTATTAATCCAATAGAAAGAAGTTTTATACTTATATAAGGATTGTATAAGTAATAATACTAAAATGAGTAGTACGTTAATATTATTAAGATAAGTACTCATATTGATATTACTACTACTTTAGTTTAAAAATCGGGGTCTAATCACTCGAAGCTATCTATGAGTTCTAGGAAATTTCAGAAATATTTGTGTTGCATACTTTTAGGATTATCAAAATAGTTTATCTATATCTATAAAAAAATTTCCGCGTCTGTTTGTATGTTGTTTGTTGGGAAGGATCTCCGAAACTAGCGGACCGATTTCTGAAATTTTGACAATGTAGTATTGTGTGGCCGGTGGTGACTATAGGCTAATTTTTTTTTTCGAAATCTCAAGTGGGCGTGACCCCTCCCATATAACTCATATATTAAAAATGAGAAATACATATAGGTGACCGAGAGGCCCGATTTTTCTGAAATTTTGACTATATGTTCGGTGTGATTGATGGATAAAATAAACCAGATTTTTTTTCAAATCTCAAGTGGGCGTGACCCCTCCCATATAAGTCAAATTTTAAAACATACAAATATAGATGATCAAACTGACCGATTTTTTGTGAAATTTTGACAGCGGAATATGGTGTGACCAGTAGTTAAAATAGCCTAGAGTTTTTTCTGAAATCTCATATAACTCATATATTAAAAATGACAAATATGTATGACAGAGCGGCCCGATTTTTCTAAAATTTTGACAGTATGGTATGGTTTTTTTTCAAATCTCAAGTGGGCGTGACCCCTCCCATATAACTTATATATTAAAAATTACAAATATAGATGACCGAGAGGGCCGACTTTTCTGAAATTTTGACAGTATGGCAAGATGTGACCGCTGGTTAAAATAGGCAGGGGTTTTTTCAGAAATCTCGAGTGGGCGTTACCCCTACCATATAACTCATATAATAAAATTGACAAATATAGCAGATAATGAAGCAAGATTTTTCTAAAATTTAGACAGTGTATTAAGGTGTGACTGGTGGGTAAAATAGGTTAGATTTTTTTTTGAAATCTCAAGTGGGCGTGACCCCGTGACCCCAGATTTTAAAAATTACAAATATGGATGATCAAACCGACCGATTTTTCTGAAATTTAGACAGTGTAGTAAAGTGTGACCGGTGGTTACAATAAACAAGGGATTTTTCAGAAGTCTCAAGTGAGCGTGACCCCTCCCATATAATTCATATATTATATATATATATATATATATAATTCCCCGACTACATTCCAATTGGAACAAGGGGTACTTCTCTCAGACAATGAGCTGCATCCGATTCTATTTTAGACTCATTGAAAGGGACCTACGTTTTAACGCCGACTCCGAACGGCAAATGCATTAGTTAGAGAAGTTTTACATAGCCTAATACTCAATAACCAGTGGCTAGCTGAGTTATGAGGTGAACCGCCGCTGTTTTTGAAAATTAAATTTTTTTCAAGAGGGTCTGGCAGGGATTGAACTTGGGACCTCTGGTATGCTAGGCGGATGACTAACCTGCTATACCACGGCGGTTCACAATATTCATATATTATAAATGACAAATATAGATGACCGAGCGGACCGATTTTTCTGAAATTTTGACAGTATGGTAAGATGTGACCGGTAAAATAAGCTAGTTTTTTTTAAATCTCAAGTGGGCGTGACCCCATCCATATAAGTAAAATATTAAAAATGACAAATACGGATGACCGAGCCGACCGATTTTTCTTTAATTTTTACAGTATATATTGAGTTACCGGTGGGTAAAATAGGCTACATTTTTTTTTTGAAAATCTCAAATTGGCGTGACCCCTTTAATATAAGTCATATATTAAAAATGACAAATATGGATGACCGATTTTTTTGGCTAAAATAGGCTTGGATTTTTTTTATCTCAAATGGGCGTGACCTATCCCATAAAGTCAAATATTAATAATTAGAAATACGGATAAAAATGAGAAGATTAAAATGATTTAACCTAATTAATTAAAGTTTTAAATGTGGTTATTTTGATACTATAGGATAGTTTTTCGCTTTTTGAATTATTTGAAAATGGACCAACGGTAACCTTGGAATTGGAAAATTTGGATAAAATTCCCCTTTTCTTTAAAATTGTATATCTTGAGAACGGCTTTCTTTCTAAATGTTTTTTTAGTCCAAGTTAGGATTATAAATTAAGAAAAATTTACCATATTTACCAAATACATTACAAAAATATTCAATTTTAAAATTAATAAAAATATTTCATAATTTTTAATTTTTAAAGAAAGTTTTAACAAAGTAATAAGTTAAAAACTTCAACTGCCAACCCGCGCAACGCCGGGTAAAATCAGCTAATTCTATATAAAAACATCAATTGTGTTCATTGGTAATTGCATTAGCTGATAATGGCTGAACCGATTTATGTTTTTGGGAAAAGAAAAATTAACCACGCCCGCATTTTTCGATATGGTAATTTTTTATTCTAAAATGTTCGTAGTAATTCAATTTTAGTTTATCAGGTATGTAATGGACATTTTTCGTTTTCAAATCGATCGACTTCAGACATATTTTTTAGCTAATTTCCAAAATAACTGAAAGTCGTTATACCAAAAGACGTACAGCCCAAATTTGATACATTTTACCCCAATAATCCAAATACTAAGTTTCATTCAGATCAGATATCGGAAAGGCGTGTCGACTTGACCCCAAAGTTTAGACATCCCAGTTATATAGGAAAACTGAGGAGTCTCTTTAGATTTCTTCAAAATGTTTCTACTTATAATATGTTTTTGAATACATTTTTAACAGCATGCTACAGGTAACAAAATGAGCTTTCCAACGAGATATAAGGCATTAATATCGTCAATGTCAAATTTTCAACTGAAAAGAAAAAAATTGGTTTAACAACTTAATTTGACAGATGTCGAATTCCAGTCATATACTTTTGAAACCACGAAATGGATAACCCTTTATATTTAAAAATCGCTCTGCAAATGTGAGAGTAATAAAGACTTACCCGAAAACTGTTTTTTGCGAATATCTCAAATTTTTGCAAGTGTTTCGAAATCTTTGAAAATGGTTGTTCTTTGTCCTCATCTAGGCCTACAACCAGGTCGCTTTCCAAGTTTTTCCGAAAGTTGCTCATTTGTGACACCGTTCAAACTAAAACTAGTAATTATGAAGACTAATTCACACCAAGTATAGGATTCAGGTTTCTGAAACAGGCTTAGGCATCTCGTATAGATATATTTAAATGGAACATTGTATTTTTAATTTGTATATTAAATGAAAGGTCTACTGAAAATCATACCTGTTAGTTACCAACGAAACTGTATACTCTTTTCATAAGACAGATTCTTCTATGAACTCACATACAGGCACCCACTGACATCTGTATGTGTATCTGAATAAATCTAAAACAATCTTGTTATGGGCAAACGTCTAACTGCAGAGAAATCTAAACACAGTTGGGTAGAATTTGTTTGATATAGGAAAGAAGCTTACCCAGCTAGCAATTTGATGATTGTTGACGATAATATCTGCAAAATGAGTCGTTTTGAATTCGTATAGATGATCAAAAACTGATTAATTAGCTTGGTGATCCAAAAAAGATTCCAAAAAGACTCCTTAAAGGCTTAGAAAACGACTGGTTTAAAAAAGCAAAAACAATTCTTGCAGAATGTGTGCAGTCAAAATATTATCGTGCAAACGATCCTAATACGATTGTTTTTTATGTTATTTTAATCAGTTTGGTGATCAAAAAAGACCACAAAAAGACTCAGAAAATATCTTGATAGCGACTATTTGAAAGGCAGAATGTGTGCAATCAGTTTGGTGATCAAAAAAGTGTACAAAAAGATTCATAGACACTTAGCAAGCGACAAGTTAAAAATAGCACAAAAAATCTTGTAAAATGTATGCAATATAACAATTTGTAGGTGATAAAAGACTCGTATCTGATTATGGGTGATGTGGCTTAGTTGGTTAGCACGTCGGCTGCTAAGCATAATGTATCATATTCAACAGCCTAGGTTCGATCCTCGGTCTCGGCAACATTAATTTCTCTAATTATTAATGCAACTTCACTGTTCTAAAAATAGATATGATGTGACATATCCTATAAATAGATATACTGTGTTGAGTATTTATTCTTTATTCGTTTTTTTTTTACAAATTTAGTAAAAATGTGTGCAGTCATATTCTAATCAGCAAAACGAGTCATTAAAGACTCGTTTTGAAGAGTAGCATGAGGGGTACCATTTTCTCACACAAAAAGATCATTTTTGACTCCTAAGTAATATCATAAATGATCATTTTAATCGTGCAGTGGAGTCAAAAAAGACTCATAATTCATTAAAATTTTCCAAAAATGCCAGCTGGGTATGAGGAAATACAGTCCGTCTAAACTAAACATTGAAGTATCCTTCTAAATTTATAAATATTTATACATGTATGAGTATGTGCTTCTCTTTATTTGTCTTATAAATTACTATAGCAATTTCGAATAAAGACAGAGTTTGTGTTGAAACAAACAGATAAACTTCACTTGATATTCAGCAATGAAATGTATGTATTTTTTTTTTGTTAAAGAAGCCTTTCAGAGTGTGAAAGTGCTTTGGAGTTAGATGAGCAATTTATTGGGAAATGTATGTATGTATATGTAAAGCTCTACTTAAGCTTATGTTATGCTTGAGTAGTTGTAGAAAGACAAATTTAATTGATTTTATTTAATTTTTAAAAACTTTTTAAACAGTACAAAAACACATATACACACACACCCTCATTGAATGTGTCTGATTGAGTGCGTACGTTTTTCTTTTGCTTTCTTCTTAATTAATCTTGAAAGGAAGGAAAATGAGACAGTAGATTTAATTTTATTCTCTGGTGTGGTAGTTGCAATTAACATCACAATGAGTATGGATTCTTTTTTAATTTTTAATTATATATTTATATACATATATTTTTTGTCACTTCTCCTGTATTATTTAATTGCAGTTTTTCCCACTGGAGTTGGGTTATGTTACTTGAAAATGTTGTGGGGTCAGAAAGTAATTTCTTTAATTAAATGATTGTTTTTTTAAGATGAGAGATTTAATGTTTAATAGTAAAGCTTCAAGGGCATGATTAGTTATTTGTTTCATATCGAAATTTCCGATATTGCGGAGAGAATGATGTTGCATACTTTTAGGATGCTTTTTACTGCTTATAAAAATCTAGTACCTGGTTGACCGAGCCTTGCTCGGAGTTTTATGATAAGCATTTTGAGACAATTTTTAAAATTTGTATATATTTTATTTTATAAAATAGTAAAATAAATTAAGAGGAAATACATTGTACAAATATTCGGTTAACTTTGAATTCTTTTATTTATTTTGTCCGATCAACACATAGTTTGCATAGTTTACAGTTTAACACAGAAATCTCCGTCGACTCATGCGCAACAACTTTGCTAAAGATTATAGCTTGATAAAATGCACAGTTTACGATTTAATTCATTTTGAGTAGTTTTCAGTGGCGCCACCTGAAGTTGTTCATACAAACTAAGAAACCTTCGTCTGCTTACGAGTAACAACTTTGCTTATGATTTAACATGATCAAATGCACAGTTTACGATTTAATTAATTTTGAGTAATTTTCAGTGGCGCCACCTATCAGACTTTGATCATTCCTAATAATAAACCTTCGTCGGCTTATCCGCAACAACTTTGCTAAAGATTATAGCATGATTATATATACAGCTTACGATTAAATTGACTTTGAGTAATTTTCAGTAGCGCCACCTGTCGGAAATTATTCACACCAAATAAAAAGACATCGCCGGCTCATGCGCTACAACATTGCTAAAGATCATAGCATGATCAAATGTACAGTTTACGATTTAATTAATTTTTAGTAATTTTCAGCGGCGCCACCTAACGGAAATTAGTCTTACCAGCTTTGAAACCTTCGCCGGCTTATCCGCTAAAGAGCATAACATGATCAAATTCATAGTTTACTATTCTATAAAGAACATACATACAGAAAACATTCATTTGTTTCAAAGTTATAACATTAATAATTTTTTCCCCCTTTTTATCCCCTAATTTCAAAAAGTTTCATATGCATATTTGGTACTTCTTGGGTACCAAATGAATTCGGCACATTTTATTAAAACGCTGTTAACATAATTCCTATTCATATTACTTTTTGAGATGTTAAGTTATCAGTTTATCCCTTTTTTACCCATTTTGGCCCCAAAATCAAAAAAGTACCAAATACGTGTTCAATATTTCTTTCACATCTATTGACTGCAGTACAAAGTTCTTTTCTATATTCTTTGGTTTAAAAAGAAGAGTGGGTTAAAAAAGTACCAAAAAAAAAACTATTTTCACCCTTTTTTACCCCCTATCGGACATAGTTTCAAAAAAGTATCAAACACCTGCCGCTTATTTTCATAGTTGTTTAAAACGTAATTTTAATTTTGTTTCTATACCTATTTCTTTAGGAGATATAAAGTTTTTTTTCCCCTTTTTACCCGTTTTTACCCCTTTAGAGGCAAAGGTTCCAAAAGTCCCTTCTTTTTCGACCTATACATCAAAAAAGGTACCCACTGTCAAAATTTTATCAAAATCGTTAGAGCCGTTTTCGAGATAGTCATTCTATATATATAAATACATACAATTATTGCTCGTTTAAAAATATAATATATAAGATAAGATATATAAGTATTTAAAACGGTTTGGTGTCATATTTAAAGCTTTATTTTCCTAGACGATGTAATTAATGTGCTGTTTATAGAACACAATCACCTGATGATTGTGTGAAATTTGCATGTGTTTTGTTATTGTAACAAAAACAAAATACATGTAAATTTCTCTCAATCGTCAGCTGATTGTGTTATATAAACAGCGCATAACTTTTTTATAGCTATGTACTTCCATATATATTGCATTGTGATGCAACAAAGAAAGGTGGTTATGGGAAGGAGGATAGAGGTCATTAGTGACAAAGATTTAGTCCACATATGGAATCGTTTTTCATTCGCCAAAACTCTGTAACTTTTTAATTAAAAAAGATTTTTTGTAGTTCTTTTTGAAGTTAATAGATAACATCTTAAGCTTTTATCAATTTTAGGTTTTACTAACATTTTATAACGGTTGTTAAGAAATTTAAGCTTAAAGTTCAACTTTCGAACTGTTTTTCTTAATTCTTGTTTGTAATTCCGTTTCCACTTCCACCTAACCGATTTTGCTCAAATTTGGGCCACAAGTCAACCTTGGATGACAATATAATCTTTTGTTATTCTGTGAACCGCCGTGGTATAGCATCCACCTAGCATGCCAGAGGTCCCAAGTTCAATCCCCTGCCAGACCCACTTGAAAAAAATGAATTTTCAAAAAACAACGTCAGTTGACCTCATAGCTCCGCTAGCCACTGGCTATTGAGTATTAGGCTATGTAAAACTTTTTTTAACTAATGCGGCATTAAACGTAGGTCCCTTCCAATGAGTCTAAAAATATAATCGGATGCAGCTCATTGTCTGAGAGAAGTACCCCTTGTTCCAATTGGAATGTTGTCCGGGAATTATATATCGGGTGGTTAAATTTCAAGGGCCGATGTTGATTTTGAATAAAACAAAAACTATTTAGGAAATTATTGTAATTTTATTTTATTATGATGTATTGGTATTACTCAATTATGTATGGAATAAAATATCGACCAAATGGGCGCCGCGACCACAGCGACACACCTCCATCCGATGGTCCAAATTTACGATGACCCTGAGGCATAATGGAGGTTCTATGCCGTTAATGTGACGAATTATCTCATCCTTTAGCTCTTGAATTGTTGCTGGAATATTGACGTACACCTTTTCTTTCAAATAACCCCAAAGAAAAAAGTCCAACGGTGTCAAATCACATGATCTTGGCGGCGAATTGACATCGCCATTACATGAGATAACACGGCCATTGAATTTGTTGCGCAAAAAAGCCATTGTTTCGTTAGCTGTGTGGCAAGTGGCACCGTCCTGCTGAAACCACATATCGTCCACATCCATATCTTCCAATTTGGGCCATAAAAAGTTCGTTATCATCTCACGATAGCGAACACCATTCACAGTAACTGCCTGACCGGCCTCAGCTACACTATCACGAACAGCAGCAATATTTTCTGCAGTACGAGCTGTACGAGCATGCACTGGTGTTCTCACATCTTCTACAGACCCGGTTTGCTCGAATTTTTCACGATTTTTGCGATTGTACGCACATTTGGACGATCAAATTGACCAAAAAAATCACGAAGTGCACGATATGCATTTTGATTTGAACGCCCATTTTCATAATAAGTCTGGATAACTTTAACACGTTGTTGGATTGTGTATCTCTCCATGGTTCAAATTGAGTAAGTCTGAAATAGAGAAATGTCAAATAAAATTCGGAAAAAAACTTGGCGTTTAGATGTGGTTCACATTCAACATCGGCCCTTACAATTTAACCACTCTTTATAAAAGAGCATACTTATATCTATATTGTTTTAAGATATACGAATTTTTATAAAAAAAAGTCGGTTGCAGAAATAAGTTTATAGTATATTAGCTCCTTATCCATTATAAAGAATATTATATAGAATATATAAGAATATAAAAGATATTTTCAGTAGCTTTTGTTTGATACCAAAAAAAGTTAATATCGGATATAAACTTCTAAAGTTATACCGTATTATTCTTGAAATTTAAAAAGCCCATAACTCTTAAACTATTAGAGATCACACCAAAATCTTTCTATAATTTTTTTTTTTTTGATATAGACATACCATCAGGTACAGGAAAACCGTTGATTTCGGAGGTTAATTAATAAAATGAATTTATGTCGTTTTTATCAAAATTTAAATTGTTATTTTGTCCATCTTATAAACGCGATATTGGCACCACTCATAAACAGGTGTTTCGAAATGTAGCTGCCATCTTAAATGTAGCTGCCGTCCCCAAAATAATTTAGAAGCTGACTACGAGGCGACAATTGCAGCCAACGTCTTTTGTAGTCGATGTTCGTGTAGCCTGCTGTTGTCTATGTGTTTAATGCATAATGTTGGCTACAGCTACAACGGTGGATGGTAGTCGTGTGGCTGTGTCGACACTAGAAAAATTTATTCCCATTTGAATGCGTGTATTATAATTTTAAAATTTTAAAAAATAGTTCCGTTCTTTATAAAATTTTGGCGAAAGTTATGTGGCTCTTGATGTTTCCAAGGCGTTAGAGTTTGGCATGGTGCACTTATATTAAAACTAATTGCTTTTGGTGTAGGTAATGACTTTTCTTTGTTTATATCGAGTTTCTCTAAGATCACACTATAAGAATTGTTATAGATGGGATTTTATCAAACGAGTTCAATATTAATTCGGGGGTACCGCAAGGCTCAGTTCTCTCTCCTACTCTGTTTATTATATTTCTAAGTGACGTTCTTTGCCAAACTTTCAATTCTATATATTCTTTTGCAGATGACAGCTACATTTGTCATTCGTATACTTTCAATTGTAGGCCAAATATGTCCGATATAAAAATCTCGCATCCCCACCCCCCCCCCCCTGTGTAGCACATTATAACAAAAATAAGCACACAAAAGTCATACCCCCCACCCCCATGAAACTTTGATCAAAAGATCAAATAGAAAAAAATATTTTAAAGCTTAGGTTACGAAATTTAAGAATATAACCACAAGATCAAAACGTAAAATTCTGAAAAATACTCCGACTTTGACCTTGACAGGTTGTAAATATATACACTTAAGTAATTAAGAACTAATGGGTGTTTTTTTTAGAGGTATAGAACTTCGAATTGAAATAAAACACAAGAAAATCGTTTTTATGTCCATCAATTTGGCTTTATTGGAAGGATAATTTTATGCCATTAATGTTTAGATATGATTTCGGGCATGTGGCCGCCGCGGCTGGCTCGAATAAAGCCAATTCTACAGGTCCAATTTTCAACTACTTTTTCGAGCATATGGGGCCGTATGTTGGCAATAACGCCACGAATGTTGGCTTCCAAGTCCCCTAACGTTTCTGGTTTGTTGGCGTAGACGAGCGACTTCACATATCCCCAAAGAAAATAATCCAGTGATGTCAAATCGCACGATCTTGGTGGCCAATTGACAGGTCCATTCCGCGAAATTATGCGCTCATCGAATGTTTCCTTCAATAAATCAATGCATGTAGCGCCGTCTTGTTGGAACCACAACTCATCCACATTCATGCCATCCAATTGGGGAACAAAATAGTCGGTTATCATGGCTCTATACCGGTCTCCATTTATGGTAACTGACTCTCCAGCATTATTTCGGAAGAAGTATAGCCCAATGACTCCACCAGCCCATGGAGCACACCAAACAGTCAGTTTTTGTGGATGTAATGGCGTCTCAAGGGTCTCATGTGGATTCTCTTCACTCCAAATGCGGCAATTTTGCTTGTTGACGTAGCCATTCAACCAAAAATGAGCCTCATTACTAAACAAAATTTTGCGATGAAAATCAGCATCGAGATCAATCTCATTTTCGGCCCATACACCAAAATCACGACGCATTGCATGGTCTCACGGCTTTAATTCTTGCACAAGCTGGATCTTGTAAGGTCGCAAGCCAAGATCTTTGCGCAAAATCTTCCATAAAGTTGATGGACAAAGCTCCAATTGCTGTGCGCGGTGGCGAATCGATTCATTCGGGTCCTCTTCAACACTTTGCTCTACAGCGGCAATTGTTTCTTCGGTGCGCACTGTTCGACGTCGCTGCGGATGCGTATTATCACATAGAGTAAACGTAGTGCGAAAACGATCCATGGTTAACCGAATTTATTGCTCTGATGGACGATTATGTCGACCATAAAATGGACGGAGCTTGTGGTAAACTTCGCGAACTGAACCATTATTTTCGAAATAAATTTGCACGATTTGCAAGCGTTGTTCTTTTGTCAACCTGTTCATGATGAAATGGCAAACCAAACTAAATATTAATCACTTGACAGCTGACAAAATGGCCGCCAGTTAAAAAAGTGATGCCAACTTAAAGTTCTATACCTCAATAAAAAACACCCGATATTTATGTATATTGCTGGAATGGCAACACTAATCTCAATAGCTAAAAACTTAAGCCAAATTGCCGCATTCGATATCGATCGAAAACTCAGACTTTTGAGCTAATATTGTGTAACATACCTTAGGGATTTTCAAAAAAAAAAAGAAATATTTTGCAAAAAGTTTAATAAAATTTGATATCTAAGCATATCCGTTTGTTTGTCGAAACATTTAGTTTAAATGAAATTCTTTTAGTATCGGGGAACTTTTGAGAAATAACTTACAATGTAGTGAAGTTTATATGTTATATATTATTTAGTTTATCCCAAAAGTATGCTATATAAAATTTTTTGAAAAATATTTTATTTGATCGATATCGAAGGCGATGATTTGGCTCCTGGCTTTACAAGATCGCTGTTTGAAGCCCGAAATTAAGATAAATAGGAGATAAATAGAACAGAATAATAAAAGAACAATACCTCCTATTGTAAAATCTATTAAATAAAATCGTTGTTTGTTCCATAATTTCCTAACATTTATTTTTGCTATTTACTATTTATATCCAGCTCAAGCATTGAAGGAGCCTTAAATACAATAACGAAAATAAGAAATCCTTGTGACCTAATTGCGAGGACTATTAAGCATAACAAAATGGTTTATTATTGGTTATTGAATTTATTTTTTTTTTTTTGTATAATTTTATTACAGCAAAACTTATAAATATTTATAAATTTAGCTTGTTTTGTCCTAGATTAAAAATTTTTAAATGGAAATGAAGAACAACAAGAACTACTTAATATTCGTTTAATAACTCACCCTAAAGATTCCGGCTAAGACACAATAATGAGCAGCAAGAAGAAGAAATAAAACAACGTTTTAAATCCTTTAAAATAAATAAATAAATTGTAGACATTGTTTTATTGTTAATCCAGGAAATATTACGAAATACTAAAAACACTTTTAGTACCTGCAAAAGTGTTATAAATACTTCCTATGCTAAATTGTTGGCTCTCCTTCGCTGTATCCTTTGAGTTCCCTGAACATTTTCCGCGTGAATAGCTTTTATGTTGGCAAGTTGTTGTTTTTGCTATTAAAGCTTCTCGACTTTAAGTTGGAATAACGTTATTTTTTTATACAATTTTATTGACAGCAGCTAAGAAACCACCCACCCAGTAGAAGGGAGGGAGGAGTTCTTTTTGTCTTTGGAGTAGCAGTAACTAGGTCTACAAGGATGGTATGATGATGTTGATGATGAAATTGGCAAAAAGTCACATTGAAATACGAGTCTACAGTGACTTTAGGTTGCAAACAAACATTAAGAAACAAAGTATGTAATAGAATAAGCCAAGATAGAGAAGAGAAATTGGTAGAAAGCAAGAATGTTTTGGTGGGTTTTCGGGGCAAGGATACTGTTACATTTGTGTGTGAGTCTTTGAATGTATACTTGTACATGTCTCCGTGTGAGTTATTTGATTGTTTTATTTTAACATGATTTTGTTACTGTTTCTATGGTTGGTTTCTTACTTGAGTTATAGGAGAAGAAAATTACTAAGTTTTTTTTTTGTTTGAATGTATTTAGTTGGTTGTTGTAACTAGTAGCTGCTTTTGTTTAAAGGCTACACACAGAGTGTAAAGATCTTTAGTGTAAAAGGAAAACAAATTAATTAAATGAAATCAAAATAACTATGTACTTGGGGTACTTTCAATAAATGTATGTACATACCCAGTGGTAAAATAACCCAGCAAAACTTTGGTAATGGCAAGTACTCTGATAACTGGTTACCTTGTAACGACTACAACATACCATCCGAATAAATAATAAGTTATTACAGAAGTACTTATTTGTAATTAAGATGGTAATTTAAACTGAATGGCCCTGGTTCAAATCCCACAAAGGGCAACAATTTTTTTTAGTTTTTTTTTTTATTAAAAGAGTCTTTTTAAATGATTTTTGAATTTTAAGAACTTAAATATTATCTTCAGTAAAAAAAATTTGTAAAACTAACTCACATTAATGAAAAAATCCCATCATGAGTTAATTTTGATTATCTAGGGGATGTTGAATACCAAACACGATTCTAATTGGTCTTAACTTGGTAAGCCCAACTTATCTGGATCATCCTTCATCTCAACTGTGGACACACACCTTCTCATGGTATCACCCGGGGAGCTAGTTTAACACCCATTAATATTGTGAGTTAACATGTTCCGTGAGTTGTCCCACAAGATCTATAAAAATGGGTTAGGATTACGGGCTAGTAACCCTCTCTTGAAAAAAAATACAATGAAGAGGATAAAATTAGAATTGAAATGTCCCACTACCTAATGTTACAGGAGGATGTCCGAAACTTCGATAGAAAGACCAAGTAGAGGAACATTTTTCAAAGCTTGGCCTATTAAATTGGAGAATATTCGCACAAGATCGAAATCCATGGAATTCTAAAATATGCTCGGACTTTGACCTTAACAGGTTGTAACATTTAAGTAAGTAAGAGTCAATCTTATATAAAAACTTATACAAAAAAGAAGATTTAAATTGTTTAAGTTTTAAAATAATTTTAAAAAAGTTTTAAAATAATTACAAAAAATCGTATAAAAATATTTTTCCAAAAATTACAACAAAGCAAAAAAAAAAGCAGGGAAAAACAAAGTTATTTTCACATGATTTTGGATCTCAAAATAAAAATTGTTTATATTAATTATAATCTGCTAAGTTTTCAACATATGAAGTAGCTCAGTGGAAGAGTCTCTGCCTAGCAGTCGGAGGGTCTGGGTTCGAGCCCGCATGGGATCATAAAAAAAATTTTGTATTTCGTTTAAAAATATATGTTTTTAATAAAACAACAACAAAAAAGTTGTTGCTGTTGTTGTTGTTGCTTTCAAATTGCTTACCCAAGTCATTACTTTTCTGCAATTGGTAAGTACTTGCCTCCAATGACATCCCCATGTTAATGTAACGACTTAAACAGCGAATGAGTAAGTAGTTCGTGTTCAATAGTTTAACTGTTTAACTCATTATTTGGTAATGAAAAGTTTTACTGGGAAGTTTTTGAAAGCTATATTTTCTCTTTGATTAAAATATCTTCAAGTTTCTTAGGATATTTCTTTACAAAAAGGTTATTTAGGTTAGTGTGATAATTAGACTCTCTTAGACTTTGAAGTTTATTGATCCCTTTGATGACGATTACACTTTTGTACCTTTCCATTCCTCGAAATGGAAAAACCAAACAGTTTCCCTTTGATACTCAGTAACAAGAAAAAAATCATTAGGTGCCAAGTCTGAACTATAAGAAGGATAAGTTACACAGAACTTTTGCTATAATTATACCCTTCACCACCATAGGTGGAAAGGGTATATTGGGTTTGTGCTGGTGTTTGTAACGCATAGAAATATTGGTCTGAGACCTACCTTTTAGTATACCAATCGACTTAGATTCACCCCCTGGCTGGCTGGCTGGCCGGTTATCCATGTAAGCTTGTTATCACTCTACAGGTCGTAACTTTAAAGATAATTTGATGAAATTTGACACAGGTTCATATTTTGGTCCATTTTAGGCGAAATTGGATTACTATTTCGGGTACCTCCCATAGGGATGCCTTCCCGGAATAGAATTTTTGGTCCTTTAAAGCCACAAATTTAGTTGTATTTTAATAATATTCAGCACAAGTATTGCTTATCTCAACCTTAATCAGTATTTCTAATTTTGTAGAAATCGGCCCAAATTTGACCATACCTCCCATACAAGACACATTCCCAAAAGACGTTTATATACACATAAAAGTACAAAATCGTTAATAACTCTAAAGATAAATGCATTTGATTACTTAAACTTTGCACAGATAAATATTTTATAAATATAAACCAATATTCTAAATTTGGTAACAATCGGTCCACAATTGACCCTAGCTCCCATATCAGTCCCTTAGCCGAAAATGATATAAATCTCCAAATTTTGAAAAAATAGCACATATGTATGTAGTATATGTATGTATGTCTCTAAAACTTAAGGAAAACTTGTTTAATTGTTGGTCCATATTTGACCTTAATAGTGAAGGGTATTATATAGTCGGGCTTGACCGACTATAGCTTTTCTTACTTCTTTTTAAATACATTTTGTCTGCTAAATCCAAAAATGATTTTAAATGCCTCTAGTTTTCGAGATATAGGTACATTTTTATACCCTTCACCACCATAGGTGGAAAGGGTATTATAAGTTTGTGCTAATGTTTGTAACGCATAGAAATATTTGTCTTAGACCTTTTAGTATACCAATATTCTAAGAATCACTTTCTGAGTCGATTTAGCGATGTCCGTCCGTCTGGCTGGCTGGCTGGACCCCCATATAAAAATTGTAATCAAACTACAGGTCGCAATTCTAAAGATAATTTGATGAAATTGGGCACAAATCATTTTCTTGATAATGGGACTATGGCTATTGAAATTGGTGAAAATCAGTCCATTATTTATGGTACCTCCCATAGGTCCCACTTCCCGGAATTGATATATTGGCCACAAAAATCAATATTTTTTCATGAAATTTAAAACAAATACCTCTTATGTAAACCTAAATCACTGTACCAAATTTCATTGAAATCGGTCCACATTTGAACATAGCTCCCATACAAACTCTTTTCTCAAAACGCACTAAATGGTACAAAATTCACTAAAACGCTCGTAAATCTGAAGATAATGAGAATTTTCAGTTTATTTTTTGCATACATAATTTTTGCCAAATTTCAAGATAATCAGTCCATATTTGACCCTACCTTTCATATAAGTTCAAATGACGGAAACAGCTTAAATGTATAAGTTTTGAGAATATGTTTGTATGATGGCAAAATCTAGCAAATATTTGTCTTTATACAGGAAAAAGAACACCTTTGACCTTAGTGGTGAAGGGTATCGTATGGTCAGGCTTGACCGACTGTAGCACTTTCTTACTTGTTTTTAAATACATTTTGTCTGCTAAATCCAAAAATGATTTTAAATGGCTCTAGTTTTCGAGATATAGGTACATATTTTTTTTTTCAAAAATAGGTTTTGCTTGACCGACTGTAGCACTTTCTTACTTGTTTTTAAATACATTTTGTCTACTAAATCCAAAAATGATTTTAAATGGCTCTAGTTTTCGAGATATAGGTACATATTTTTTTTTTCAAAAAGAGGTTTTGCACATCTAATAAGCGATCATATTTTCACGATTACACGGTTTGGCAAATAAGAAACTTTTGTAATTACCTAAAAAGCGACATAGTGGGGGTTAAAGACCTAGGCGATGACATACAAAAAACATTTCAATGATTTCAAAACATGTACAAAATTTCGAGATATTGGCAAAAAACTGTTTTCGGGCACGTCGTAGCACTTTAGTACCTAAAGCTCTCACATTTGCAGAACGATTTTAAAACTTAAATAGTTTTGAGAAGTCAAGAGATCAAGCCTTTACAAGCTGTATACAAAAGGCTTATATTCAAAGAAATTAGACAGGTTTGAAAAATTTTTGATGGCGCCATCTATCATAAATTAATCGCACCAACATAGAAACCTCTGACTACTCATGCAACAGCTTTGCTAAAGATTATAGCATAATTGATCATGCTATGATTTTTAGCAAAGCACAGTTTAAGTTTTAATTAATTTTTACTAATTTTCGGTGGCGCCACCTGTCGGAAAATTATACCAACCTAGAAAAAAATTTCTCTGCCGACGATTTTTTTGTTCTGTTCTCTTTGTGCCGATCTTTGAATATGAGTCTAGATAAAAGAGTATTTTGTAGATTTTCTATTGAAAAATTTTTGATGATTTAAAAAAAATGGTATAGAAAATTTCGAAAAAATTTGTGATAAAAAAATTTTCATAGAAAAACTTTTGATACAAAATTTTCAATAGAAAATTTTTTGAACAATTTTTTGATAAAAAAATTTTCTATAGAAACATTTTGGGTATCAAAAAAAATTTTTTGATAAAAAAAAATTTCTATAGAAAAATGTTTGAGAAGAAAATTTTCTATAGAAAAATTTTTGATAAAAAAATTTTCTATAGAAAAATTTTTGAAAAGAAAATTTTCTATAGAAAAATTTTTGAGAGGAAAATTTTCTATAGAAAAATTTTTGATAAAAAAAATTTTAATAGGAAAAAAATTTTAATAGGAAAAAAATTTTAATAGGAAAAAAAATTTTTAGAAAAAAAATTCTTTAGAAAATTTTCTCTGCAGACGATGTTCTGTTCTCTTTGTGCCGATCTCTGAATATGAGTCTAGTTTCATAAAAATCTGCTAACCATATCAAAAGTTATAGGCATATAAAGTTTGAACTGCCATAAAATCTGAACCAATGCGAAATTCAAAATTTTAAGGTACTCTAGAAATTGTATGAGTTAGGGCTATGTACAAAATTTTATCGAAATCGGAGATGGTGTGATTAAGTAGAAAAGGAATAGTTTCCCTTAAAAAAACGGAATCTTGATTTTGCTTTTAGACCCATACTTTATTCGGCAAATCTTCTTTGAATTCGCCGTAGATTACGATTTTGACAACCGCTTAAAAAAATTAACCTACCCTAATGCATTGTCATTCTAAGCATTTATTAAACTGTTAAAATGTTATCGAAAATAAGCTTACTATAAGTACGCTTGTAAAAAGTTGTAGAAAATCTCTCATGATATTTTAGATATCGATCTACTTGGTCTTTCCATCGAAGTTTCGGACGTAATCTTCTAACATTAGGGGAGCCGTTTTTATTTTAGTTTTTGCACTTTTATAGTAATTGTTTTTTCTATGAGTGGCACATGTTAGCTCACGATATATACGGGTGTTAACGCAGTTGCCTGGGTGATATTTACTACGAGGAGGTCAGTTTCCACAGTTGAGATCAAAGATGACCAAGATAAGTCTAGGCTTACCAAGTTAAGACCAATCAGAACCGTGGATTGGTATTCAATATAACCTTTATCACCCTGGGAGGACTTTATGCCATAGCAGAAGCTCTTAAAATTGTATATTTTCCCGCTGGTTAGTTAAACTCATTTCATTAATTTATATCCTCTCTTACAAAAGTGCTCATCTTATTTCACTCATTCCAACGAAGGAATGTTTGTATTTTAGTTATTTTAACCGTGTAACTATCTGTCCGTCCATCTAATAGTATGTAACTAAATATCTACGTATTTATTCATTTGCTTAGTTTTAGGTATGTACGAGTGTATTTCTGCTGTTTGTGCTGTAATTCAGAATGTTCTTACATTCTTAACGTGTACATTTAATTAAGTTCGTCTCTTAACATTTAATGTATTTTCTTTTCCTTTTTATCTTTCATCGATGCTGGTCTTTGAAGTTTTGCTGCATTGTCATTTGAAAGACGGACGGACGGACCGAACGAGCGGGCGAGTGAGTGAACGAGTAGCCGGTCAATTGAACGTATTCAATGCCATATGATATTTTAATTGGATTAAACGAAATTTGAACACTAAGAAAATTTCACACACAGAAGATGATACATATAAATAAATTGGAAAAAGGTTTCGATTTTTTGGGGAAGGGTAAACATATTAGGAAGTAATGGCAAATTACGGGGAAGTCACAGAAAAAATGACGATAAAAAGAATTTTCTATAGAAAAAATGACGATAGGAAGATTTTTCTATAAAAAAATGACGACAGGAAGATTTTTCTTTAGAAAAAATGACGATAGGAAGATTTTTCTATAGAAAAAATGACGATAGAAAGATTTTTCTATAGAAAAAATGACGATAGGAAGATTTTTCTGTAGAAAAAATGACGATAGGAAGATTTTTCTATAGAAAAAATGACGATAGGAAGATTTTTCTATAGAAAAAATGACGATAGGAAGATTTTTCTATAGAAAAAATGACGATAGGAAGATTTTTCTATAGAAAAAATGACGATAGGAAGATTTTTCTTTAGAAAAAATGACGATAGGAAGATTTTTCTATAGAAAAAATGACGATAGGAAGATTTTTCTGTAGAAAAAATGACGATAGGAAGATTTTTCTATAGAAAAAATGACGATAGGAAGATTTTTCTATAGAAAAAATGACGATAGGAAGATTTTTCTATAGAAAAAATGACGATAGGAAGATTTTTCTATAGAAAAAATGACGATAGGAAGATTTTTCTATAGAAAAAATGACGATAGGAAGATTTTTCTATAGAAAAAATGACGATAGGAAGATTTTTCTATAGAAAAAATGACGATAGGAAGATTTTTCTATAGAAAAAATGACGATAGGAAGATTTTTCTATAGAAAAAATGACGATAGGAAGATTTTTCTATAGAAAAAATGACGATAGGAAGATTTTTCTATAGAAAAAATGACGATAGGAAGATTTTTCTATAGAAAACATGACGATAGGAAGATTTTTCTATAGAAAAAATGACGATAGGAAGATTTTTCTATAGAAAAAATGACGATAGGAAGATTTTTCTATAGAAAAAATGACGATAGGAAGATTTTTCTATAGAAAAAATGACGATAGGAAGATTTTTCTATAGAAAAAATGACGATAGGAAGATTTTTCTATAGAAAAAATGACGATAGGAAGATTTTTCTATAGAAAAAATGACGATAGGAAGATTTCTCTATAGAAAAAATGACGATAGGAAGATTTTTCTATAGAAAAAATGACGATAGGAAGATTTTTCTATAGAAAAAATGACGATAGGAAGATTTTTCTATAGAAAAAATGATGATAGGAAGATTTTTCTATAGAAAAAATGGCGATAGGAAGATTTTTCTATAGAAAAAATGACGATAGGAAGATTTTTCTATAGAAAAAATGACGATAGGAAGATTTTTCTATAGAAAAAATGACGATAGGAAGATTTTTCTATAGAAAAAATGACGATAGGAATATTTTTATATAAAAAAATGGCGATATTAAGATTTTTCTATACAAAAACTGACGATAGGAAGATTTTTCTATAGAAAAAATGACGATAGGAAGATTTTTCTATAGAAAAAATGACGATAGGAAGATTTTTCTATAGAAAAAATGACGATAGGAAGATTTTTCTATAGCAAAAATGACGATAGGAAGATTTTTCTATAGAAAAAATGAAGATAGGAAGATTTTTCTGTAGAAAAAATGACGATAGGAAGATTTTTCTATAGAAAAAATAACGATAGGAAGATTTTTCTATAGAAAAAATAACGATAGGAAGATTTTTTTATAGAAAAAAAATGACGTTAGGAAGATTTTTCTATAGAAAAAATGACGATAGGAAGATTTTTCTATAGAAAAAATGACGATAGGAAGATTTTTCTATAGAAAAAATGACAATAGGAAGATTTTTTTATAGGAAAAATGACGATAGGAAGATTTTTTTTATAGAAAAAATGACGATAGGAAGATTTTTCTATAGAAAAAATGACGATAGGAAGATTTTTTTATAGAAAAAATGACGATAGGAAGATTTTTCTATAGAAAAAATGACGATAGGAAGATTTTTCTATAGAAAAAATGACGATAGGAAGATTTTTCTATAGAAAAAATGACGATAGGAAGATTTTTCTATAGAAAAAATGACGATAGGAAGATTTTTCTATAGAAAAACTGACGATAGGAAGATTTTTCTATAGAAAAAATGACGATAGGAAGATTTTTCTATAGAAAAAATGACGATAGGAAGATTTTTCTGTAGAAAAAATGACGATAGGAAGATTTTTCTACAGAAAAAATGACGATAGGAAGATTTTTCTATAGAAAAAATGACGATAGGAAGATTTTTCTATAGAAGAAATGACGATAGGAAGATTTTTCTATAGAAAAAATGACAATAGGAAGATTTTTCTGTAGAAAAAATAACGTTAGGAAGATTTTTTTTATAGAAAGAGGTTTAGATTTATTTGGTGAGGGTAAACAAATCAGAAAATAATGGAAAATTACAAGAAAGCCATAATATATGAGGTCGGGATGATAAGTTTATTGAGGGATATTTGCATAAAATCTTAAACAAACTGACAAACAGTTTGAAGTGTAGATTGTCCTTATATTGGAAGTAATAATATTGTGACTTTTTCCTTCATTGATATCTCATGGGATGCCTATTTTAACATACAAAATTTACTTAGTTCTATTAATTTTGGGAAATTGAAAAACACATTAAGATACTTAGGCTTATATCTGATAACGTGGAAAGCATTAACATACAAATAATATGTTTTTGAATTTGGAATGAATCCACAATTATCTACAACTGCAGCAGACACCATTAGTTTGCGCAATTTAACTCCATCATTTAAAATTTATCCGACTAGTCATTTATATATTAATCGTATATCCCTATAATGACCTTAATAAAACTAATTACATTCAGCTTTATTTGAGCAGCTGACTCTAACATCTGACTCTTCCATATCCTGCATCCACTGTCTGACACGCACACACCTACACACTCACACACATTCAATTTTGTTAACTAAAACTTAATAAAATAGTCATGTTAATAGACATTAATCTAGGTAAACGCTTACATACCGTTAACATAAATTTGTTATTCTATTACATTTACTGCGACTCTTCCCCCACTCTGTGTCCGGCTTTTAATGTCGTCATTGTTTGGGTTTTTTTAAGTAAAATCTAAAACCATGTTCTAAATTTTATGTGCTTGCGTGTGTGTATGTGCTAAATAAATGATTTTTATACGTTCATTGAATTCTAACATGGATTTTTTTCGTGGGTGAGTTTGGCAAAAACTGAATCGAATAGCAAAGATATGTATTGGTGTTATATTTGCTTAATCAGCAAAATAGATTAGATATAGTTAATTCAGCAGTGTTGATATGGCAGTTACTCTAGGCACAGTGGGGGTGAATGATTAAAATTGATGCTGTTAATGTGATTGAAAGTGAAGAGATTTAGCAGAATTAATATTAATCATACGCACAATATAATTAAAATTGTTTAAAGTTTAAAACATGATAACTTTAACAATCTTTCTTGATATATGCAAGGCATGGTATTTAAGCAAGGTACTACGATATGACTAAATAAAGCACAAAAAAACAATTTTTACAATTTACATGTTACTAAAACATGGCCATTTAGGGGGTAAAATAGGTAAAAATCGGTAACATTATATCACCTAAACCAAAAGCGATAGATGAAATTAAGGGATCTGTGTTGGGTTCTTTTATAAAACTCGGGTAAAATAGGGTGGGAAATTAGTAACATATCTCCGAAACTAACATCGATAGAAAAAAAGTTGAACTTGGATTCGGATCGGCTAGAAAAATAAGGGGATAAGCGGACACTAGTTTAATATTTTGAAAATAACACTAATAGGGGTAAAAAAGGGTAAAAACTATATTTTGGGACTTTTTTTTAACCTTTATGTAAACTTAGAATACCTTTTGGGCTAATAAAGCTTGAAGAATAATTTATAAACAGGTCGATTGACGTTGAAGCAAAATAAAATACATGTTTGGTACTTTTTTGAATTCTAAGGATAAAAAGGGAAAAAATCGGTAAAGTTATATCTTCTAAACCGAAAGTGATAAAAACAAAAATTACACTCTGATACAGTGAAAATACACTCGGAACGAAACCAAGCTCAACCAGTAGAACTCGGTTAGAATATCATTTTACCATTTTTAAAATTTTCGATATACCCTCAAAATCGAAAGTTAACGATAAAAAACGATTTTTTTGGACTTAGCGGAGAAAAGAAGGCTTAACTGAGTCATTTTTACATCGATTTTTAATTTTAAAATGTGTTTCGACAGAAAACAAAATAGGCTTTCACTTCATAAAGACCTTTTTTTAACATGACCAATTTATCATAAAAATATTTTCCGCTGAAGTTAAAATTTTATTTTTTTTTCGATTTTTTCAACTTTGGAAGCTTTTTTTCGTAAAATTTATCAGAAGACCTAATATATTTTGACTTAAAAAAAAATAATGGTTACCATTTTGTAAAACAAGAGTACTTTAATTAAAATCGGAAACCTACTAACAGAGATATAACAATTTTAGTAAAAAAGGTGAATTCAGTATTATTTGTATATTAGAAAATTTTCTATACAATCCCAGTAAAACTTTTCATTACCAAATAATGAGTTAAACAGTTAAACTATTGAACACGAACTACTTACTCATTCGCTGTTTAAGTCATTACATTAACATGGGGATGCCATTGGAGGCAAGTACTTACCAATTGCAGAAAAGTAATGACTTGGGTAAGCAATTTGAAAGCAACAACAACAACAGCAATAACTTTTTTGTTGTTGTTTTATTAAAAACATATATTTTTAAACGAAATACAACATTTTTTTATGATCCCATGGGGGCTCGAACCCAGACCCTCCGACTACTAGGCAGAGACTCTTCCACTGAGCTACTTCATATGTTGAAAACTTAGCAGCTTATAATTAATATAAACAATTTTTATTTTTAGATCCAAAATCATGTGAAAATAACTTTGTTTTTCCCTGCTTTTTTTTGCTTTGTTGTAATTTTTGAAAAAAATATTTTTATACGATTTTTTGTAATTATTTTAAAACTTTTTTAAAATTATTTTAAAACTTAAACAATTTAAATCTTCTTTTTTGTATAAGTTTTTACATAAGATTGACTCTTACTTACTTAAATGTTACAACCTGTTAAGGTCAAAGTCCGAGCATATTTTAGAATTCCATGGATTTCGATCTTGTGCGAATATTCTTCAATTTTATAGGCCAAGCTTTGAAAAATGTTCCTCTACTTGGTCTTTCTATCGAAGTTTCGGACATCTTCCTCTAATATTAGGTAGTGGGACATTTCAATTCCAATTTATCCTCTTCATTGTATTTTTTTTTCAAGAGCGGGTTACTAGCCCGTAATCCTAACCCATTTTTATCGATCTTATGGGACAACTCTCGGAACATGTTAACTCACAATATTAATGGGTGTTAAACTAGCTCCCCGGGTGATACCATGAGGAGGTGTGTGTCCACAGTTGAGATGAAGGATGACGCGGATAAGTTGGGCTTACCAAGTTAAGACCAATTAGAATCGTGTTTGGTATTCAACATCCCCTACATAATCAAAATTGACTCATGATAGTATTTTTTCATTAACGTGAGTTAGTTTTACAAATTTTTTTACAGAAGATAATATTTAAGTTCTTAAAATTCAAAAATCATTTAAAAAGACTCTATTAATAAAAAAAAACTAAAAAAAATTGTTGCCCTTGGTGGGATTTGAACCGGGGCCATTCAGTTTAAATTATCATCTTAATTACAAATAAGTACTTCTGTAATAACTTATTATTTATTCGGATGGTATGTTGTAGTCGTTACAAGGTAACCAGTTATAAGAGTACTTGCCATTACCAAAGTTTTGCTGGGATACTAAGTTAGAGTGTTTTTTCAACTTTTTTCGAAAGTAGAGAAACTTCAAATAATAAAATTTAAGCCAAACCGGACTACGTTATCACGTGGCGCCCAGGCCATTAAGTTGAAAATTGCGTTTATAAGAAAAAATATGGCCAATTTTTTAGTTCTTGCTAAATTTAAATTTTTTAGTAAACATTTTAACAAAGTGGAAATATTAATTCATAATGTAGACACAATTAGCTTTCTATCTACGTAAGTGAAAATACACTCGGAACGAAACCAAGCTCAACCAGTAGAACTCGGTTAGAAGATCATTTTACCATTTTTAAAATTTTCGATATACCCTCATAATCGAGAACGGCAATAGAGGCATAAATAGAGCTTGGACCTTATGTCGTACTTCTTTGTTTCTATCCTTTTTAACTTCATTCATAAGTGCGTATAAATATAAGTACTTATACGTATATAGTACGTTAATTAAACTGGCCCTTTTACAAAAAAAACTTATATTTTTTTTTTAATTCGCTGTTAAATTAAATTTAAATAATCTAGGTTCACAAAATATTTAATGCACTTTTCAAGTAAATGTAAAAAAGTTTGGCATTCCTAACAAAATACTGCGGAAAACGGCGTCCCAATGTGAAAAAATCGAAAAAAAAATCAAAATTTAAATTTGTTTGAAAATGTTTTTGTGATAATTTGATGAAATAAAAAATCTTTTTAAAAAGAAGAAAGCCTGATGTCTTGTCTGTCTCAAACCGTGTTAAAATTTCAAATCGATAAACATATGACTAGGCCTATTTTTTTCTTGTGTTTTATTTCAATTCGAAGTTCTATACCTCTAAAAAAACACCCATTACATCAAACGTTTATAAGTAGCAATTGGACAGTTTAAGGCTTTTAGGTTTTTACTGTTTTTCATAAAAAACAAAATTTCCAAAAAAAAAAAAAACAAAAAAAAAGAAATAAAAAAGACGTGAGGAGATTTCGAATTTTTTTTTCGAAACAAGAAACTGAAATCGAAAGAACAACATTTAGGGTAGTATTAACAAGTAAGACTTTGTTCATTTTCTTATATTTGCTCCATTTTTAAGGTCACTTGATGTCATTAATTACCCAGTCTGCGAAAAATACTGTGAGCGTTCATAATTTATAAGACTTAAATGCTTTAAAAAAATATATACAATTTATTTTCATATTCGTATACCAACAGAATGAAAAAGGGCCTTTTCTCAAATTTACAAAAATATTTTCTTAACTAGAAAACATTAAAACAGGCATTGAAATATATATATATAAAAAAATATTATATAGAAAAAATTATTAAAATAAATATGAAAATATAACAAAAGGCAATACAAGTATGAAAATGGCTTATATGAAATAATTGATGTGGAAGATTTTGTTTGTTTAATTTTCTGCATAAATATTTTCCTCTTCAATATTTAAGGAATTTAACATTTAGTTATAAAATAAATTGTTGGGGAGAATTTAAATCTTGTAAAATTTTCTTGCCGTAAATTTAATTAAATCAGAAAAGGGAGTGAGTCTTTAATTAAAATAAAAAATAAAAAAGAGAAACGCAAAAGTGGCTATTTATTTGAGGGATTTCTAACAGATATTTTTCCTTTCCCTTTAAGTCGAGAAAAGGTCCTATTGAATAATTTAAATTATCAAAAGATTTTTCAAAAGTAGAAGAGATGGTTATTGATTTTAGGGATTAAACAAGAATAACTAATAAGGAATTTTATAAGGAAAAGCAAAACTGTTTGAAATAATCGGTTTACATAAAATAACCACAGGAAAGCAATAAAAAAAGTTTTCCTGTAAAATTCCAAAAATTTTCTTATCAGTTTTGGTTTATTAAAAAAGTCAGAACTTTTATTTAAAAGTAAGTATAACATAAAGTTCTTTCGTATCTTATATTTAAAACTGTGTACATTTTCATAGATATTTTAATTATGTACCTAAAAATATTGTTTCAAAGTTATAGTCTTTTGAAATGTTAAATATCAAAGTTTTAGAAACGTTGACATAAGCAAAACACCGAAATTACCGAAAAAACCTTAGTTTTTCGAAATTTCAATTCTTATAACCTTAAAACTAACAGAGATATTTTAAAGTTATAAGAATTGCAATTTCAAAAAACTGAGTTTTGCCTATGTCAAAGTTTCTAAAAATATATAAGTTTGTGCTGATGTATGTAACGCATAGAAATATTTGTCTTAGACCTTTTAGTATACCAATAGGCATAGAATCACTTTCTGAGTCGATTTAGCAATGTCCGTCCGTCCGTCCGTCCGTCTGGCTGGCTGGCTGGACCCCCAATTAAACCTTGTAATCAAACTACAGGTCGCAATTCTAAAGATAACACAGGCCAACATGGTTTTGTTGTCAAAAAGTGGAGGGTCATTTCCGAAGTAATTTTTTGCGTAGAATCCGAATCCGGGGTCCGAATTGCTCTATCACGTCAGGATTTTGAGATATTTGAGGTTTTTTACCCAAAAAATGGCGTTTTTGGCTACTTTTGAGGTTATGTACAGAAGAGACAAAATTTTTTGGGAGTTTTTTTTTAGTTGCATCTTATAGCACTACTCTTCCTCTTTAATTTAAGAGTCGCAGAGTTCAATTACGATTTTTCTACACCAAGTTACGTCAATTTGAAATTACGAGATATGTCCTATTAATTGCATGACCATTTGCATTGAATACGTTGAGGCAGACATTTGTCTACTGGGTATTTTCTCTTCAAAATTTTTACTTGGGGATTTTTGGGGTTACTGATTACGAATATGAAGTTGAGATATTAAAATTATCAAATTCAAGATGGCGGATTCAAAATTTTTATACGCCATTTTGAATCCGCCATCTTGAATTTGATAATTTTAATATCTCAACTTCATATTCGTAATCAGTAACCCCAAAAATCCCCAAGTAAAAATTTTGAAGAGAAAATACCCAGTAGACAAATGTCTGCCTCAACGTATTCAATGCAAATGGTCATGCAATTAATAGGACATATCTCGTAATTTCAAATTGACGTAACTTGGTGTAGAAAAATCGTAATTGAACTCTGCGACTCTTAAATTAAAGAGGAAGAGTAGTGCTATAAGATGCAACTAAAAAAAAACTCCCAAAAAATTTTGTCTCTTCTGTACATAACCTCAAAAGTAGCCAAAAACGCCATTTTTTGGGTAAAAAACCTCAAATATCTCAAAATCCTGACGTGATAGAGCAATTCGGACCCCGGATTCGGATTCTACGGAAAAAATTACTTCGGAAATGACCCTCCATTTTCCAACAACTTCCATGACCCCAATATTTGTAGGCCTGTGTAATTTGATCAAATTTGGTACAGATCATTTTTTTAATAATGGGACCATGGCTATTGAAATTGGTCGAAATCGGTCCATTATTTATGGTACCTCCCATAGGTCCCACTTCCCGGAATTGACATATTGGCCACAAATATCAATATTTTTTCATGAAATTTAAAACATATAATTCTTATGTAAACCTAAATCACTGTACCAAATTTCGTTGAAATTGGTCCACATTTGACCATAGCTCCCATACAAACTTTTCTTTAAAAATGCACTAAATGAGACAAAAAAATCACTAAAACGCTCGTAAATCCAAAGATATTGAAAATTTTGAGTTTAGTTTTTGCGTACGTAATTTTTTCAACAACTGTAATCAATTTGCTAAATTTCGAGATAATCGGTCCACATTTGACCCTAGCTCTCATATAAGCCCAAATGATGGAAACAGCTTAAATATATAAGTTTTGAGAAAATGTTTGTATGATGGCAAAATTTAGCAAATATTTGTATTTATACAGGAAAAATAACACCTTTGACCTTAGTGGTGAAGGGTATCGTATGGTCGGGCTTGACCGACTATAGCGCTTTCTTACTTGTTTTTTTGTAAATTAAAAAAAAAATCAATTACTCAAAACTATGGTTCTCCATATGAGATATGCCTAAGTTGTGACAATCGGTCAACGTTTGGTTATAGTTCTTATATATATAACATCCACTTTTTATATCTACAATCAAAGAGATTTAGAGGTACATCCTATATTCTTAAACGAGCAATAATTGTATGTATATATATATATATATATATATATATTATATATATATATATATATATATATATATATATATATATAGAATGGCTATCTCGAAAACGGCTCTAACGATTTTGATAAAATTTGGACAGTAAAAAAAGGAAAAAATCGAAAACGCTATATCTCCTAAAGTAATAGGTATAGAAAAGAAATAAAAATTACATTTTAAGCAGCTATGAAAATAAGCGGACAGGTGTTTTGAAACTATGTCCGATAGGGGGTAAAACAAGGGTGAAAATAGTTTTTTGGTACTTTTTTAACCCACTCTTATATTTAAACTAAAGAATACAGAAAGAAACTTTGTACTGCAATCAATAGATGTGAAAGAAACAGTAAACACGTATTTGGTACTTTTTTGATTTTGGGACCAAAATGGGTAAAAAAATGATAAAATGATAACATCTCAAAAAGTAATAGGAACATTATGTTAACTGCGTTTTATTAAAATGTACCAAATTCAATTGGTACCAAAGAAGTACCAAATATACATATGGAACTTTTTGAAAGAAGGGGATAAAAAGGGTAAAAAATTAGTAATGTTATACCTTTTAAACAAATAGTAAACTGTGAATTTGATCATATTATGCTCTTTAGCGAAGATGTTGGAGATAAGCCGGCGAAGGTTTTTAAGTTGATAAGACTAATTTCCGAGAGATGCCGCCACTGAAAATGACTAAAAATTAATTAAATCGTAAACTGTACATTTGATCATGCTATGATCTTTAGCAAAGTTGTAGCGCATGAGCCGGTGAAGGCTTTTTAGTTGGTATGAATAATTTCCGACAGGTGGCGCTACAGAAACTTACTCAAAGTCAATTTATTCGTAAGCTGTACATTTAATCATGCTACAATCATTAACAAAGTTGTTGCACATGAGCCGACGAAGGTTTCTTAGTTGGTATGAAGAAATTTCGACAGGTGGCGCCACTGAAATTTACTCGAAGTCAATTTAATCGTAAGCTGTACACTTAATCATGCTATAATCTTCAGCAATGTTGTTGCGGATAAGCCGACGAATGTTTATGAATTGGAATGAGCAAAGTCCGACAGGTGGCGCCACAGAAAATTATTCAAAGTGAATTAAATCGTAAACTGTGCATTTGATTATGTTATAATCATAAGCAAAGTTATTACGCATAAGCAGACGAAGGTTTCTTAGTTGGTATGAACAACTTCAGGTGGCGCCACTAAAAACTACTCAAAATGAATTAAATCGTAAACTGTGCATTTGATCAGACTATAATCTTTAGCAAAGTTGTTGCACATGAGTCGACGGAGGTTTCTGTTGGTATGACCAATTTCCAAAAAAATTATAATGAGTTAAACTTTTAACTATGCAAACTATGTGTTGGTCGGACAAAATAAATAAAATAATTCAAAATTAACTAAATATTTGTACAATGTCTTTCCTCTAAATTTATTTTAGTACTTTATAAAATAATATATATATAAACTATAAAATTTGCCTCAAAATGCTTATCATAAAGCTCCAAGCAAGGCTCGGTCAACCAGGTACTTCAGTATTTAGATTGTACCAACTAAGTTAGATAGCTATCAATCAATGTTGATCTGTGTACCTAATTTTGTAGGAATCGGCCCACATTTGACCATACCTCCCATACAAGACACATTCTCAAAAGTCGTTTATGTACACATAAAAGCACAAAAATGTTATAACTCTAAAGATAAATGCATTTGATTACTAAAACATTGCAGAGATAAATATTTTGTATATAACCACCAATATCCAAAATTTGGTAACGGTCCACAATTGACCCTAGCTCTAATATCAGGCCCTTAGCCGGAAATGACATAAATCTCGAAATTTTGAAAAAATAACTCATAGTATATGTATGTATGTCTGTAAGACACAAGGAAAACTTGTTAAATTGTTGGTCCATATCTGACCTTAGCAGTGAAGGGTATCATATAGTCGGGCTTGACCAACTATAGCTTTTCTGTGTGTAGAAAATCTGTATAATAAACTATGTATATTGGATGGATGGATTGGGTAAATACAAGTCTAGTATTTCAAAAATGTATTTAACTTGTCTAAAACATCTCTTTGAATAATATTTGTCGTTAGCAAATGAAATTTTAGTCAATTCAAGTACTCATGTTATTTAAGTGTGATACAGTGGGTCAAAATAGAGTGTTTTAGTAGAACTATTACAACTTTGTTTTAAATAGAAAATATTTTCCTGAGGTCTGTCATTCCAAACCTTCAAAACTGAATAAATTTCTTAACTATTTCATGTTTTGGTTTCAATGTCCCTTCTTTCTACTGTATTTTGATTTATGAATTATTATTTTCTGTTTCTGTGTGTGTGAGTTCTTTTTTAAGCCATTTTTTTTCCCTGATTGTAGTTCAGGGGTATAAATACAAGTATATTTGTATATAAACGTATTTACAGACAAACACACGTTTAGCTACTTGATTGTAGAAACTTTTCAACAATAATGCCCAAAATGAAATTGTCAGGAGGAGTTCTTTTTTTAATATTTTTCATTAGGGACCGGAAAACGAAGTAGCTGATTTCATTTTATTTTTTTTTGTTCTTTTTGTTTAAATCAATTAAGAAATTAATTTTTTAAAAGATGAAATTTAAAATTTTTAGGGGAAAACAAAAGATAAAGTTTTAAAATGTTCGTAAACATAGGGAGCCCTTAGGTGGGTTATTTTTTTGTAGACGAAGAAATAAGGGAGGGAATGAATCTGGTATCATGACAAGATTGACTTCCTTTTCAAAAACGATATAATTTTATGGACTTCCTAAAGAGTTAAAATATCTTTACTTATACCCTTTTCACTGGTAAGTAAGTTTGTGCTGATACGAGAGGTATTACTTAAGTTTTGGGATTTTTATTAAGATATTTAAACGAATACTGTCTATATATTGTAAATATGAACTGGGTTATTTTCTTTGGAAAGGAGATGGTAAACAGATGAAAGGTGTTGCAAAAAAGAGGTAAAGCTTTTTATATT
>OW121741.1:30841565-30896565 GCA_933228675.1 Stomorhina lunata | reverse complement strand
TTTTTACCATCTCTACAATCAAAGCCTTATGAGTTTTTGGGAAGACTTGTTTGTTTGACAGCTTGATATAATTTAGTCTTCTGTGTATTTTACATAGAACATTGACACAAATACGAGTAGTACACCTCTTTCTAACACTCTACTAAATTTCATATCAAAGGAGTTCTACAAATATTTTTCTTCAACAAAAGTGATGTTTTACATAAATAAAAAACAACGAATTATAATAAAAAGGATAATAATTTTTTTATTCTACTTTTTCTTCTTTATTTATTTGCTACAATGCACCGTGTAATTTACAGAAAAATTATTTTACCCAAAGGTCCTTTTGGCTTTTGGCAAAATACAGTTTTGCAGCCACTCGAGCTCTAACAAAAATAAAATTAAAACAAAACAATTTTATAATAGGAAAAAACTAAAGCAAAGATTTACAACAGAGACAAACCAGAGTCTGGAAAGTAGAGAATATGCAAATTGCCAATTTACAGAGGCAATTAATTATGAAGACATTGCATTTATTTTGCCGTATAAAGAGACATTTTTGGAACTCGTAGCAATTGTCAAGGAAATTTTATTTTTTTTAAAACGAAATAGAGATATATTGCAAAAGGTTCTGTAATCAAAACGACTAACTAAGTAATACTGAGTTTTTTTTTGTATACGAGGGGTACTTACTTACTTTGAACTGCATTAGTTTTATTTTCAAACTTAGGTAGGGTTTATCAGAGGTCAGCTCAATACCTTTGAAAAGTAAAGTCATCAGCAACAATGAAGAAAGTCCTGAGAAACTTTCACATGCTACCGGAAAGGTTATCGAATCCAGATATCTACAGCACGTAATACCAGAAGCCGAAGACTTTTGATAATTGTCGTAAATATTACGATCATTAATGAAACTCGTGAAAATTAGTATTAAAAGCATTCAGTCGCTTTGTTAAAATAAAGACAAAAATAAAATAAACCAGAAATGAAATCAAAATCAAATTTATAGCAATTGTTTGAAATAAATGTAACCGAATTGGGAATATTTTTAAAAACTAATAAATTCTGAGGCCAAATTACCGCATTCGATATCGATGGAAATCTTAAATATTTTCAAAACATTTCTATAGCATACTTTAAGGATAATCAAAATTATTTAAAAGATGCACAGTTCACTACATTTTTTACAAGTTGTTTGCCTTGTACTATATGTTTTAAAAACGAATCAAACTGGATACCAAATTTCAATAAGGTAACTTTGAACATCCCTAAAGTATACTTCACAATATTTGCTTACAAGTTTGAGTTTTCGATCGATATCGAATGCGGTAATTTGGCCCCTGATAGCTAAAAATTGTAGATTTTCAATTTTTTTTTTTATAAAAAAATATTTTTTAGATATTTTCTATACAAAATTTTTTTTATCGAAAAATTTTAATAAACAAATTTTTCTCTTTAAAATTTTTCAATAAAGATAACATTTTTATAGAAAATTTTTAGTTAAAAATATTTTTCTATAGAAAAATATTCTCAAAAAAATTTTTCTGTGCAAATTTGTCAATAAAAAAATTTATATAGAAAAATTTTCAACAAAGAAAGAAAAAAAATAGAAAAATTTTCGATAAAAAATTTTGGATAAACGAATGTTTGATAAAAAAAAGTTAAAAAAATTTTTTTATAAAAAACTTTTCCATCAAAAATGTTTCTATAAAAAATCTTCGATAAAAAAAATTTTTCTATAGAAAAATTTTCGATACCAAATTTTTCTATAGAAATACTTTCGATATACAAATTTTTCGATAAATAAATTTTCGATAAAAAGTTTTCAAATAAAAAAACTTTTCGTTAAAAAAAAATGTCTATAAAAAAGTTTTTATATAGAAAAAATTTCGATTAAAAAAATTTTCTACATAAAAAATTTTTCTGTAGAAAAATTTTAGATTTTTTGATTTTCTATAAGAAAAAAAATTTCAATAAAAAAATTTTTCAATAGAAAAATTTTCGTTAAAAAATTTTTCTGTCAAAAAGTTTTTCTGTACAAAAATTTTCGATTAAAAAAATTTTCTACAAAAAATTTTCCATAAAAAATGTTTCTATAGAACAACTTTCAGTAAAAAATTTTTCGATAAGAATATATTTCTACAGAAAAATTTTCGATAAAAAATTTTTCTATAGAAAAATTTTCGATAAAAAACTTTTTCTATAGAAAAATTTTCGATAAAAAACTTTTTCTATAGAAAAATTTTCGATAAAAAAATTTTTCTATAGAAAAATTTTCGATAAAAAAATTTTTCTATAGAAAAATTTTCGATAAAAAAATTTTTCTATAGAAAACTTTTCGTTAAAAAAATTTTCCTATAGAAAATTTTTCGTTAAAAAAAAGTTTCTATAGAAAATTTTTCGTTAAAAAAATTTTTCTATAGAAAATTTTTCGTTAAAAAAATTTTTCTATAGAAAATTTTTCGTTAAAAAAATTTTTCTATAGAAAATTTTTCGTTAAAAAAATTTTTCTATAGAAAGTTTTTCGTTAAAAAAATTTTTCTATAGAAAATTTTTCTATAGAAAGTTTTTCGTTAAAAAAATTTTTCTATTGAAAATTATTTGTTAAAAAATTTTTTCTACATAAAATTTTTCGTTAAAAAAATGTTTCTATAGAAAATTTTTGTTAACAAAATTTTTCTATAGAAAATTTTTGTTAAAAAAATTTTTCTATAGAAAATTTTTCGTTAAAAAAAATTTTTCTATAGAAAATTTTTCGTTAAAAAAATTTTTCTATAGAAAATTTTTCGTTAAATAAATTTTTCTATAGAAAATTTTGCGTTACAAAAATTTTTCTATAGAAAATTTTTCGTTAAAAAAATTTTTCTATAGAAAGTTTTTCGTTAAAAAAATTTTTCTATAGAAAATTTTTCGTTAAAAAAATTTTTCTATAGAAAGTTTTTCGTTAAAAAAATTTTTCTATAGAAAATTATTTGTTAAAAAATTTTTTCTACATAAAATTTTTCGTTAAAAAAATGTTTCTATAGAAAATTTTTGTTAACAAAATTTTTCTATAGAAAATTTTTGTTAAAAAAAATTTTTCTCGTTAAAAAAATGTTCGTTAAGAAAAATTTTCTCGTTAGAAAATTTTTCGTTAAAAAAATTTTTCTATAGAAAATTTTGCGTTACAAAAATTTTTCTATAGAACATTTTTCGTTAAAAAAATATTTCTATAGAAAATTTTGCGTTAAAAGAATTTTTCTATAGAAAATTTTTCGTTAAAAAATTTTTCTATAGAAAATCTTTCTATAGAAAATTTTTCTTTAAAAAAATTTTTCGATAGAAAATTTTTCGTTAAAAATATTTTTCTATAGAAAATTTTTCGTTAAAAATATTTTTCTAGAGAAAATTTTTCGTTAAAAATATTTTATCTATAGAAAATTTTTCGTTAAAAAAATTTTTCTATAGAAAATTTTTCGTTAAAAAAATTTTTCTACAGAAAATTTTTCGTTAAAAAAAATTTTCTACAGAAAATTTTTCGTTAAAAAAAATTTTCTACAGAAAATTTTTCGTTAAAAAAAATATTCTATAGAAAATTTTTCGTTAAAAATGTTTTTCTATCGAAAATTTTTCGTTAAAAATATTTTTCTATAGAAAATTTTTCGTTAAAAATATTTTTTTATAGAAAAATTGTCGATAAAAATATATTTCTATAGAAATATTGTCGATAAAAACATTTTTTATAAGAAATACTATTTTCCGAAAGTTTTTTTTTTTCATTTTAATCGATCACTTTAAATTACCAAATTCTTTTTGTCAATTTTTATTGATGGACTGAAAATTCCACCCATCATAAAATATCACATAAATTTATCTTTTCATTTCATTTCGATAAATTTTATTCTCATTTAAATAATATGTCAATCTTTATTACACTTCTCATAAAATTGTCAAACAATAAAATAATTTCCTTTATCTAAAATTTTAAGTGTGTCGATAAAAAATTTACAACATTTGCCAGGGATGCATAAAAAATACTATAAATCGCCATAAATATTTTACAATAATATCCATAATATAGGGAAAATTTAATGTTAAAACTTTGTTTATTTTTCTCAATATTTCGCTGGTAGTGAAATTAAGTTAATCCATTAATCATATAAGTGTCGGTAACGAATATGGTACGAATTCGAACTGACACATATATACATATGTACATACATTTGTATTGGTAACGGAACAAAAGTTGTAAATATCCTTTAAACTTTAAATGCTATTTTATTACAGGTCCTTTGTGTTGTACAAAAAAAATGCACTCATATTAAAAAGAATAACTTTTTTCCTGTATCAAGATTGACAAAAAAGAATTTTATTTTGTTATATATGAATTGGAATATTTGTACTATACTCGTAGAGAAATGAAATGGCATTTGTATAGCTTTGTGAATATTCGTATATAATTGAGGAGGGACAATTAAAAATTGTATTCGTGAATATGAAAAAACAGGCAAATGCTTGTGTTAATTATGAAATACTTTTTATAAAGACAAATTGGCATAATCTGCTTTATTTTAATAAAGTGGAACAACAAATGAAATGTCAAAAAATACTTACTAAAACAATGCTGCAATGCTGTCAATTACTGGTCCCCAATTTAATTGTTTTATTCTGTACTTTTCATACAGAAACTTTTAAATTGCCCTTCGTATTTATAAACTTACCATATTTTTCAGTTTCATATATATTAATGTTTTACATAATACAACAATATACGACCGAACCCCTTCCTAAAAAAAAACAATCCTGAAAAATAGCGAGAAAAACAGCCAACAATAACACTTCGTTAAAAATCTCATGGTGGGTTAGAGATACGGGACAAAAAAACAACAATTTACACACATCCATAAAAAATATAAAAAATTTTCACTCACACGCCAACATTTAGCTACTTTCGGGGCTACATGTGTGCAAAGGCTGTATTACCTCCCAATTTATCCACTCAACTTTTAGTGGGTTACATATAAATGGTTGGATGGGTACATGGCCTAGCTGTTTAACTGTCTATGTAAATGGCTAGCAGGCAAAATGTTCCATTCGCTCACTGGCGCAAACAACAACAAAACACCCAAGTGAAAACAAAAACTGTGTAAAAAAAGGAATAAAATGGCATCCTGCAACACTGAGGAACAGTGGAGGAGATTTAAAAACAAAAAGGAACAGAACTAGAACAGAACTAGAACAGAACTAGAACAGAACTAGAACAGAACTAGAACAGAACTAGAACAGAACTAGAACAGAACTAGAACAGAACTAGAACAGAACTAGAACAGAACTAGAACAGAACTAGAACAGAACTAGAACAGAACTAGAACAGAACTAGAACAGAACTAGAACAGAACTAGAACAGAACTAGAACAGAACTAGAACAGAACTACACTCAGGAAATTATTACAGTAACTGATTGTATGTTGTTTAGGAAATTTTCGGTTAAGTTGTTTTCAAATGAATATTCATTTAAATTTATATGAAAATTGATTTTTAACATATTTATACATTTGTTTAAAAAACAACCTACAAAAAAATACTGAAAATCCGTAACATTTGAAAATATCAGTTGTTTAGTTTTTATAAATTATTTCAATTATTGTATCAAATATAATTCGTATTTGTTTAATTATTGTTTTTCCTTAAGTATCTTAGGTTTGCTTACTGAAGAAACTTTTTATAATACTGGCCGCCTATCACGGGGTATGGCCTAAGCAAACAACAAACTTTGTTTTGTCTGTTTGGTTTTTTGATGCCTTAAAGGATATAACCTTTTTATGGTTTCGTCTTTTATGTTACATTAATTACAAAAACAAATGAAAATTGTCCGTTTTACGGAAATTTTACGTAGTTTTTTACCATTCACTTTTTTAAAAATAAATGAAAATTTCCGTTTTTTATACTAAAAATGTAGTTTAAATTTTTGTCAGTAATTTTTTTGAAAACAACTGAATATTCCGTTTTTAAGACTGAAAATGTAGTTTAAATATTTGTCAGTTAAATTTAAATGAAATATTTATTGAATTTGAATGAAAAATCAGTTGACCGGTTTTTAAATGAATATTCATTCATTTCAAATTACATTTTAAAGTTAATTTTACTTACATAATATTCTGAGTGTAGAACAGAACTAGAACAGAACTAGAACAGAACTAGAACAGAACTAGAACAGAACTAGAACAGAACTAGAACAGAACTAGAACAGAACTAGAACAGAACTAGAACAGAACTAGAACAGAACTAGAACAGAACTAGAACAGAACTAGAACAGAACTAGAACAGAACTAGAACAGAACTAGAACAGAACTAGAACAGAACTAGAACAGAACTAGAACAGAACTAGAACAGAACTAGAACAGAACTAGAACAGAACTAGAACAGAACTAGAACAGAACTAGAACAGAACTAGAACAGAACTAGAACAGAACTAGAACAGAACTAGAACAGAACTAGAACAGAACTAGAACAGAACTAGAACAGAACTAGAACAGAACTAGAACAGAACTAGAACAGAACTAGAACAGAACTAGAACAGAACTAGAACAGAACTAGAACAGAACTAGAACAGAACTAGAACAGAACTAGAACAGAACTAGAACAGAACTAGAACAGAACTAGAACAGAACTAGAACAGAACTAGAACAGAACTAGAACAGAACTAGAACAGAACTAGAACAGAACTAGAACAGAACTAGAACAGAACTAGAACAGAACTAGAACAGAACTAGAACAGAACTAGAACAGAACTAGAACAGAACTAGAACAGAACTAGAACAGAACTAGAACAGAACTAGAACAGAACTAGAACAGAACTAGAACAGAACTAGAACAGAACTAGAACAGAACTAGAACAGAACTAGAACAGAACTAGAACAGAACTAGAACAGAACTAGAACAGAACTAGAACAGAACTAGAACAGAACTAGAACAGAACTAGAACAGAACTAGAACAGAACTAGAACAGAACTAGAACAGAACTAGAACAGAACTAGAACAGAACTAGAACAGAACTAGAACAGAACTAGAACAGAACTAGAACAGAACTAGAACAGAACTAGAACAGAACTAGAACAGAACTAGAACAGAACTAGAACAGAACTAGAACAGAACTAGAACAGAACTAGAACAGAACTAGAACAGAACTAGAACAGAACTAGAACAGAACTAGAACAGAACTAGAACAGAACTAGAACAGAACTAGAACAGAACTAGAACAGAACTAGAACAGAACTAGAACAGAACTAGAACAGAACTAGAACAGAACTAGAACAGAACTAGAACAGAACTAGAACAGAACTAGAACAGAACTAGAACAGAACTAGAACAGAACTAGAACAGAACTAGAACAGAACTAGAACAGAACTAGAACAGAACTAGAACAGAACTAGAACAGAACTAGAACAGAACTAGAACAGAACTAGAACAGAACTAGAACAGAACTAGAACAGAACTAGAACAGAACTAGAACAGAACTAGAACAGAACTAGAACAGAACTAGAACAGAACTAGAACAGAACTAGAACAGAACTAGAACAGAACTAGAACAGAACTAGAACAGAACTAGAACAGAACTAGAACAGAACTAGAACAGAACTAGAACAGAACTAGAACAGAACTAGAACAGAACTAGAACAGAACTAGAACAGAACTAGAACAGAACTAGAACAGAACTAGAACAGAACTAGAACAGAACTAGAACAGAACTAGAACAGAACTAGAACAGAACTAGAACAGAACTAGAACAGAACTAGAACAGAACTAGAACAGAACTAGAACAAGAACTAGAACAGAACTAGAACAGAACTAGAACAGAACTAGAACAGAACTAGAACAGAACTAGAACAGAACTAGAACAGAACTAGAACAGAACTAGAACAGAACTAGAACAGAACTAGAACAGAACTAGAACAGAACTAGAACAGAACTAGAACAGAACTAGAACAGAACTAGAACAGAACTAGAACAGAACTAGAACAGAACTAGAACAGAACTAGAACAGAACTAGAACAGAACTAGAACAGAACTAGAACAGAACTAGAACAGAACTAGAACAGAACTAGAACAGAACTAGAACAGAACTAGAACAGAACTAGAACAGAACTAGAACAGAACTAGAACAGAACTAGAACAGAACTAGAACAGAACTAGAACAGAACTAGAACAGAACTAGAACAGAACTAGAACAGAACTAGAACAGAACTAGAACAGAACTAGAACAGAACTAGAACAGAACTAGAACAGAACTAGAACAGAACTAGAACAGAACTAGAACAGAACTAGAACAGAACTAGAACAGAACTAGAACAGAACTAGAACAGAACTAGAACAGAACTAGAACAGAACTAGAACAGAACTAGAACAGAACTAGAACAGAACTAGAACAGAACTAGAACAGAACTAGAACAGAACTAGAACAGAACTAGAACAGAACTAGAACAGAACTAGAACAGAACTAGAACAGAACTAGAACAGAACTAGAACAGAACTAGAACAGAACTAGAATATCTGTCGATTCCGTCAAGTTCAGCCCTCCAGTCTGTTATAGTGCTCCTGAAATCTTGGCAAATTTACAGAAATAATTTCTCTGCTTGAGGTTCTTGAAGTATAGTTTAGCTATCGAGTACATAAATTTTCATCCACCCATCTTTTATATTGCTCTTGGAATCTGGAATTATTTCCGAACGGAATGTAAACAAGTAAGAAAGTGCTATAGTCGGTCAAGCCCGACCATACGATACCCTTCACCACTAAGGTCAAAAGTGTTAATTTTTCTGTATAAAGACAAATATTTGCAAAATTTTGCCATCATACAAACATTTTCTCAAAACTTTTATATTTAAGTTTCTTCCGACATTTGGACTTATATGAGAGCTAGGGTCAAATGTGGACCGATTATCTCGAAATTTAGCAAATTGATTACAGTTGTTACAAAAAATATGTATGTAAAAAATAAACTTTAAATTCCCATTATCTTTAGATTTACGAGGTTTTTAGTGATTTTTGTCCCATTTAGTGCGTTTTTAAAGAAAAGTTTGTACGGGAGCTATGGTCAAATGTGGACCGATTTTAACGAAATACAGTGATTTTAGTTGACATAAGCAGTATTTGGTTTAAATTTCATGAAAAATATGGATATTTGTGGCCAATATATCAATTCCGGGAAGTGGGACCTATGGGAGGTACCATAAATAATGGACCGATTTTGACGAATTTCAATAGCGATGGTCTTATTATCAAAAAATGATCTGTGCGATCAAATTATCTGTAGAATTGCGACCTGTAGTTTGATGACAAGGTTTACATGGGGTCCAGCCAGCCAGACGGACGGACGGACATCGCTAAATCGACTCAGAAAGTGATTCTAAGCCTATTGGTATACTAAAAGGTGGGTCTAAGACAAATATTTCCATGCGTTACACACAGCAGCACAAACTTATAATACCCTTTCCACCTATGGTGGTGAAGGGAATAAAAAGTGGACCTTCTCCAAAAGTATTTTATTTCACCTTCAAAAATACTGGGTTGTTGTCTTTGCTATACATAAATAGTGGCTTGTATCTTTCCTAAATGTGGCCAGTATTTTATTGTAAGTTCATGAACTTTTTGCGGAAGCCCCTAAAAGTGCTATGTTAAGTCTCTAACATTAGTATGTTAAATAAAATGGTTTGTATCTAGGGTAATAAATTCCATATTTTGTATCATCAGTTAAGTGCTGGTGGTATACAAAACAGAGATTGAATAATTTAATTACCCTTTTGAACCCACTGTTTTACCAGCCACAGCTATAAACAGCCCATGGTGGCTTATTTAACTTTTATACTCAGCTGCATGTCGCAACATGAATTTAGCTTGCAGTAAGAAAGTAAAGTCTGTCCTTACCTCGGAAGACTTAAGGCCATGAAGGATGTTTCATAAGGTTGTTTGTTTGTTTGTTTGCTTATTTGTTTTTGGCCTTATATTTATGTTGGCATATAAGAGTTTCAGAGTTTTAGTCTTTAAGTACCCGGAAGTTCTGAGGTAGAGGAGTGTCTCCAATCAAGCTCAAGTTGCTAGTGGTTTAAACAGAAGTTTGTCATTTTTTCTATATCCAAAAAAGGCTATCGAACCCATTAAGTGATTAGTATTTTAAAAAATTTATAGTTTTTTTTTGTTTGCAAGTTTGGAAGATGGTCCTTGAATTTGCAGCAGCTGGGTATGTGTGTGTGTGTGTGTGTTTTTTTTTTCTATAAGAACCACGACTTTTGAGTTAAGTTTGGTAAAAGTATAAATGTCTTTATGTGCCTATGTATGTATGTATATAAGTATGTCCTTATGAATTTGTTGTTTGTATTGTTTATACTTAAACAAAATGGAAATTGGTTCGAATTTAAGCGGCGGCAAACGATAACTACTCATCATGTGTTTGCTGACATTTTTGGGTCACAACTAAATAATTACACAGTTATAAGGAATACACACACACATATAGACATTTCAATGTAAAATTGTGTATATTTGTGTTGGTATTTACACACATACTTATATATGTTTGTATGTATATATGTAAATAAACAACTTATTTATATACATATACATATGAATATTGTACGATACACAATTGTGTTTATTTTCAATGAAATGAATGCAAATTTTACAGCAGAAGCCTCCTTATTTTCCTTAAAATACAATTTAACACAAGGACAACAAACAGCAGCACCAAAAGCTACAACAACAACTACTACTACTAGGACAATAATGTTGATATGACTACAATGATAACAATAAAAATTTATTCCAAAAAATTAAAATAATAAAAAAAAAACATGAGACAAAATAAACTGAAAATAACTGTTGCAATAATAACAAATAATTATAATATCGAAAATGTTGCTACTATGTTCTACTGGCTTGCAACTGACTCAATGTCGTTGTATGTATTTGCATATGTGATGCATCAACATTATTGTGACGACGACGACGATGCTGTTGATGATGTTGATGATCACAATCAACAACAGACTTATCGCATAATGTTGCATTTAAAATGGAATTCTTTGCCTCTTCATGCGCCCCACAAGTATCTAAACCCCTTTTTGCACTATGGGGGAATAATAACGATACAACTGATGCCAGTTTAGTAGAATATATCAAAAAGAAAAAAAAAACCTTTAACGAGCATCTCATTTGTTTGAATTTATAGTCATTTCTATTAAATGAGTTTGTGTTGCAAGTATCTAAAATTTAATCAGTAAGTTTATTTTTGAAATTTTCTAAAAATGAATGCCAAATGCTAAAAGAATACAATATGAGATGTTAGCTTACATAGTATTTTTAATAACATATCCCAACAAACCATTTTAGAGGCAAATTTTAAATTAGTTGTAGAATAATTTTTGCCATAAGAGATTTCCTAAAAATTTTTACAAGCAAACTTAACTTTAGATTATTTTCGCAAAGAAATGTAACAGTTTTAAGTACTGTTTAATAAATGCTTATAAAATAATAATTGCATTACACTTCTTTAGAAAAAACAAGTAAGAAAGCGCTATAGTCGGTCAAGCCCGACCATACGAGACCCTTCATCACTAAGGTCAAAGGTGTTATTTTTCCTGTATAAAGACAAATATTTGCCAAATTTTACCATAATACAAACATTTTCCCAAAACTTATATATTCAACCTGTTTCCGTCATTTGGACTTATATGAGAGCTCGGGTCAAATGTGGACCGACAAATTGATTACAGTTGTTACAAAGATTATGTATGCAAAAAATAAACTCAAAATGTTCATTATCTTTAGATTTACGAGCGTTTAAGTGATTTTTTGTCTCATTTAGTGCGTTTTTAAATAAGAGTTTGTATGGGAGCTATGGTCAAATGTGGACCGATTTTAACGAAATTTGGTACAGTGATTTTTTGTTTACATAAGCAGTAGTTGTTTTAAATTTCATGAAAAAATATTGATATATCAATTCCGGGAAGTGGGACCTATGGGAGGTACCATAAATAATGGACCGATTTTGACCAATTTCAATAGCCATGGTCCCATTATCAAAAAAATTATCTGTGCCAAATTTCATCAAATTATCTGTAGAATTGCGACCTGTAGTTTGATTACAAGGTTTACATGGGGGTCCAGCCAGCCAGCCAGACGGACGGACGGACGGACATCGCTAAATCGACTCAGAAAGTGATTCTTAGCCTATTGGTATACTAAAAGGTGGGTCTAAGACAAATATTTCTATGCGTCACATACATCAGCACAAACTTATAAAACCCTTTCAACCTATGGTGGTGAAGGGTATAAATATAACTTAATACTTGCTATACACTTGTTTAGATAATAGTTTAATAAGTATGTTTGGAAAAACCTTATTCTCGCAATTAGCAGACTTCAAAGTTTACTGTATATTATATACAAGTAATATTTTTGTAAGGGTTCAGCTTTTATTAATAAACTTTTTTCACTAAGTTTTTTATAATAGTAATCACAACACTTTTTTCAGCTTAATGCTTATGTTCGTAAGCTTGTTACAAGTTATTTCTAAATCGTTTTGGTTTGTTGGGTTGTATGTTTGTTTGTTTGTTGACACTTTGGAGGGTATTTTCGTACATACATATGTATGTCATTTATTTATTGGGGGGTATAGTGTGAAATATTTTGCCTTGAATATGTTAAATTTTAAGAGAGTAAAAAGCTTAAGATGTTGCTTGTGAAGGCTTCAATATAGGATCATAATGAAATGTTAATGTTAATAAAAAAGTAGGAAATTTTCGAAAAATTTCCTATAAAAATTGAAAATTTTTTTAAAAATTTTTAAAAAATTTCCTATAAATGTTTTTTTTTTAATTTTCTATAAGTAGTAAATTTTCGAAAAATTAAGAAATAAAGCTCAAACTTAAAGATCATTAAAATTAGAATCTATTCTATTTTAGTTGCCCCTATTAATGAATCATCAACTCTTTGAAAATACTTTAACAGAAAAGGAAAAAATATGCTTATCTTGAATTTAAACTAATGGCTACATTAACAAATAGAAGAAAAAAGTCGTATATAAAAAACAAACTAATTATTCTAAACCCATTAATAAAAGATCATAAAAAATAATTATAAAAAACAAACAAATTTTGAACCCCCCCCCCCCCCTTCCTCTGAAGACCAAAAACTTTTAAGGGCGATAAATAAACAAATGAAATTGAAGCAATTAGACAAATTGTTCTGCTAAACAAATTAACATTTAATAACGTTCCCTTTTACTCGATCTCTCTAAAACTAGGAATTCTCCTCCCGAAGCTATGGCCTAACCAACCATCGAAATGCGTCGAGAAATAGGTTTCTCGCAAACATTTTTTTGATTTTACCAATAAATTTCCTGTTACATTAATAAATAAATGTAACAGATTGGGATCAAATGCGAATACTCTTTCTTTTTGAACAAAAAAAAAAAAAAAAAATTAAAAGGGTTTATTCAAAAACTATATTGTAAATAAATTGCACTCCATACAAAATTAAAGTAGATAAATAATAAAGAAAAACACAACAATTCGCAAATATATAATTTTTGAGCACGTGTGTGTGCCATAGCTTCCTCTCATTGGATAATCGTTTTCATTAATTGTTTTCGAACTAGAGTAAAAGCGGTATACTCTATTTTTTACGGAATTTTTCAAAACGACCATACGTATGGAAGTACAACATCTTTATATTAGAGTGTCTTGTTTTTAAATTAGTGTATTGTTCTAGAATCCCAATTTATTGCATTTCATTATAAAAACTAGTTTTTTGATTAAACAGATAAATATTGGTGGTTACATTGTTTCTTAGATGCGTTTCGATGGTTAGTTAGGTTATCATTATCAGGAAGTGTACTCATAGTTCTAGACAGAGCGAAAAAAACGCATTATATCTTATTTGCGAGACAGAATAAATACGAATTATAGTGTCTAAGAAATATCAATATAAAGCGAAGATTATCATTTGAACAGCAACGCACAATTTTTTAGTTTAGCTTTTTCTTCATTTCCCACAATTTTGTTGTTGCCTTTTTGGCGACTGAGATAAAAGCGCTATAAAAGAGCTTCAAACACGATTAAAAATCCAAATGTTGACCTTTGACCCAGAGAAGAAAGGGTTAAGCATACGATATCGAAAAAAAATCTTAGTATGCGCTCTGCATAAACAAGGTAATAATATTAGTAAATAATTTTATCCAAATTGAATTGAAGCAAAATTAAATAACCATTAACTCGAATAATGTCTGAAATATTACATTTACGTCGGCGAATTCAAATCGCTGGTAGGTCAAAACTCTTAAAGATACCGACCTGATTTTTTTAATTGAATTCTTCTTTTATGTGTATTTTTAAATACCGTTAAGACAATTTTTTATTTGTAATGTTTGTTTAACAAAATTTTCGAAAAATTAAAAAATAAGTTTTGAAACCGAGAATAATGTATCATTTTCTAACATAAAAAATATGCGCATTCAAAAAAAATTTATCTAAAGGATTCAAAATATTTTGAATATAAGCTAAGTTTTAATAAATAAATATGTTTTATCCAAATAAAATTAAAAGACCTATTTAAATTTGTATGGCTTTCATATTGACCCTTATGTCAAACTTTGGCATAATGGCGGCATGGGTAAACGTTATCCGATCGCAATGATATTTTATATCTTGATTATTGGGACCAAAAGAAAAAAAATGAATTTTTTAATTTGGGTACTAGGACTTGGGTATCTGAATTTGAAACAACAAATTTACCCATCAAACATAGGCAAGTCTATACCTCATACTCGTATATCACTATATTGGGTTTTAATAATATCGGTTTGGCCGTAGATTTTATTCTTATACATAATTTCCTTTAAATTCTTTCTCTTTACTATGATGTCTCATTAAAAATAAGTTATCGGAAAATGTTTTGGATTGAATTCATGTGTACCCAACCCTACTATCAGTATTACAGGTAAAATGAAACCAGATATCTTAGAAATTGATTGAACATACAATTTGATGCCACAAAAGCCGGCCATTTATGTTTCTATTAGGAAAATCAAATAAATATTTGCACTTTGACAATAACTTGGAACTTAATATTAAAATGCAAAAGGACAAATAAATTTTGGATATAACAAACATCCATCATCATCGTAATTTGAGGATAATGTGGCTTAGTTCGTTTGCATTTCCACTACATATAATATATCTTATTTAGCCTGGGATCGAGCAGCAGTTACTTCAACATCAATTTCTGCATTTATTAATTTCTATTGAAATTGTTTATTACAAAAGCATCCTCCATCGGCAGTAAACCTACAGCAGCAACACGCCGTCGATGTAAATGAAAATTGGCTGTAGAACAAAAAAGGCCTAAATAATGCGTCTAAATATTTGCTGTTATTTAGACGCATTATTTAGGCCTTAACTTCAGTGTGTTATTATAATATTAAATAAAATAAAAACTAGTTGAAGTGTTATATTCGCCTGTGCAGAATCTTATGTGTAAATCCACAAATAAATCGTGTTAAATTAAGAAACGTATCACACATATCTACCAGGGTGCGGCTAACTCAAAATCTGGACCAAAATAAAACAAGTAAGAAAGTACTATAGTCGGTCAAGACCGACCATACGATACCCTCCACCACTAAGGTCAAAGGTGTTCTTTTTCATGTATAAAGACAAATTTTTGCAAAATTTTGACATAATGCAAATATTTTCTCAAAACTTTTATATTTAAGCTGTTTTCTTTATTTAGCTAGGGTCCAATGTGGACCAATTATTTGGTAAATTGATTACAGTTATAACAAAAATTACGTGTGCAAAAAATATACTAAAATTTCGCATAATCTTCAGATTTACGAGCGTTTTACTGATTTTTGTCTCATTTAGTGAGTTTTGACAGAAGAGTTTGTATGGGAGCTATGGTCAAATGTAGAACGAATTTACCGAAATTTGTTACAGTGATTTTAGTTCACATAAGCAGTATTTGTTTTAAATTTCATAAAAAAATATTGATATTTGTGGCCAATATATTAATTCCGGGAATTGGGACCTATGGGAGGTACCATAAATAATGGACCGATTTTGACGAATTTCAATAGCCATGGTCCCATTATAAAAAAAATGATCTGGGCCAAATTTCATCAAATTATCTTAAGAATTGCGACCTGTAGTTTGATTAAAAGGGTTACGGGGATCCAGACAGCCAGCCAGACGGACGGACGGACATCGCTAAATCAACTCAGAAAGTGATTCTAAGCCTATTGGTATACTAAAAACTATATATTTAGTCTAAAACAAATATTTCTATGCGTTACATACATCAGCACTAATTTATAATACCCTTTCCACCTATGGTGGTGAAGGGTATAAAAAAAATATTACCTTAGTTGGTAAAATCTTTGGACTAAATTCGGTTTATAGTTCAACAATTGAAAGTTTCTAAATGGTTTTCCTAGTATCTACTTTGCACAAAGTTTTGTCCCATAACCGGCCATAGTTTTACATTAATAAGCTGTTAAATACTTTTCGTAGCGATTAATATGTAGTTAGGATAAACATGTTGATAGTAATACGACAGTTACATATATTTTGTTAGGAGTTCCTATTGCATCTACCGTATATGAAGTCTGGACTGAACATTGATTGGTAGCTATCTAATTTAGTAGGTGCAATTTTAATATACTTAATGCACTTCCAAATGTTTTTGATTGTAGAAATAAAAAGGGGATGTTATATAAAGGGTGGTTAAATTGTAAGGGCCGATGTTGAATGTGAACCACACCTAAACGCCAAGTTTTTTTCGGAATTTTATTTGACATTTCTCAATTTCAGACTTACTCAATTTGAACCATGGAGAGATACACAATCCAACAACGTGTTAAAGTTATCCAGACTTATTATGAAAATGGGCGTTCAAATCAAAATGCATATCGTGCACTTCTTGATGTTTTTGGTCAATTTGATCGTCCAAATGTGCTTACAATCGCAAAAATCGTGGAAAATTTAGAGCAAACCGGGTCTGTAGAAGATGTGAGAACACCAGTGCATGCTCGTACAGCTCGTACTGCAGAAAATATTGCTGCTGTTCTCGATAGTGTGGCTGAAGAGCCGTCCACCTCAACTCGTCGTCGTGCCCAACAATTGCACCTCTCACGCTTGTCGTTGATGAACATTATGCATAAAGACTTGCATTTACACGCTTACAAGGTGCAATTGGCTCAAGAACTAAAGCCTCTTGACCATTCCAAACGTCGTGAATGGGCAGAATGGTGGCAAGAAATGGCAACAGTGGATGATCAATTTTCGAAGAAAATCATCTTCAGTGATGAGGCACATTTTCAAGTCAGTGGATTCGTCAATAAACAGAATTGCCGCATTTGGGCGAATGAGAATCCAAGAGTGATTGTCGAAAAACCAATGCACCTACAAAGAGTGACTGTTCGGTGCGGTTTATGGGCTGGCGGCATCATCGGGACGTATTTTTTCCAAAATGAGGCCGCTCAGGCAGTTACTGTGAATGGTGTTCGCTATCGTGAGATGATAACGAAATTTTTATGGCCCGAATTGGAAGATATGGATGTGGACGATATGTGGTTTCAGCAGGACGGTACCACTTGCCACACAGCTAACGAAATAATGGCTCGTTTGCTCAACAAATTCAATGGCCGTGTTATCTCACGTAATGGCGATGTCAATTGGCCGCCAAGATCATGTGATTTGACACCGTTGGACTTTTTTCATTGGGGTTATTTGAAAGAAAAGGTGTACGTTGATAAGCCAGCAACAATATAAGAGCTAAAGGATGAGATAATTCGGCACATTAACGGCATAGAACCTCCAATATGACTCAGGGTCATCGAAAATTTGGACCATCGGATGGAGGTGTGCTGCCGTGGTCGCGGCGCCCTTTTGGCCGATATTTTGTTCTATACATAATTAAGTAATACCAATATATCATAATAAAATAAAATTACAATAATTAAATAGTTTGTGTTTTATTCAAAATCAACATCGGCCCTTGAAATTTAACCACCCGATATAAGAACTATAGCCAAATATTGACCAATTGTCACAAAACACTGGCTGGTATTTATATTTGTGTTAACTTAAGTGGCTTTATCTCTCACAGATAATAATTTAATAGATATTAACTGACGTTTGTGTGATTTTAGTTGTTTTTAAAAGTGATTTTGTATGAAAGCTTTAGTCGAAAATGACCGATTCCTATAAAATTTGAAATACAAACCAATAGTTTCAATAGGTCTAACTAAATGTAAACTGATTTCGTCAATTTTCAACACACAACTTTTTCAAGATATCGAAAATGCCTTTGCAAATTTTGTTCCTTCTAGTTTTTTTTTCGTTAAGGCGCTATCGCGCTTTCATTTATCAAACAGACGGACAGAAACATTCTTTCTTTTTGGTACTTTTGTGTTTCCGTAATTTTTTTATATGGGAGCTATTGTGATAAAATTTGAAACTTCCTTGTGCTAAATTTAGTGGCCATAGCTGTTACATTTTATCATTTATTTGCATTTAAGTGTATTTTATGTGAAATTTAGACTGTTTCCGTAACTGTATTGTGAGGGAACTATTTCGATGAAAATTTAGGCAGCATTTAAATTGCTTAAATTGTCTAGCATCTTTCGTTTAGGCCCTATTGTGCTTTCAACAGACAGACGGACATCTAAACGGATAGACAGACAGACAGACAGACAGACAGACAGACAGACAGACAGATAGACAGACAGTCAGACAGACTGACAGACAGACAGACAGACAGACAGACAGACAGACAGACAGACAGACAGGCAGACAGACAGACAGACAGACAGACAGACAGACAGACAGACAGACAGACATTCAATCTTCTTAGAATTTCATAAGAATTCAGAATATATACCCCTTTTGGTTTTTGAGTTAATACTAAGAAAAATAAATAAATACGGAATGACAATTTCAATATAACCCCCATTCTTTTTGATGGTGGGTATAAAAAGTCCTCTAAAGATATCAAGAAACTGCAGAATTTGTCTCCTTACAAAAAGTCTCTGTTTTGATAACATTTGTCCTACAGTGCTTTTATAAATCGACTCAGCCGATTAAAACTTGTATTTTTAACACTTTTTTTGTTTGTTAGAATTTCCATCATAAATTCAACTGCAGGAAAAATGAAAAAAAAAGATAGAAAAATTATTTAGGGAAATTGGAAATAAAAAATGTGTGTATGCCTGTGTGTGTGTGTGTGAATGTGTGTGCGGTTGAAATAGTGTTTTTGAAAAATGAAAGAAATGCTAAACAAAAATGATTGTTAAATTTTCTGCATCCATACACACATTCATTGTTCATTGCAGTTGATTTAACACACACTGACTCATGCTCCCTTTCTCCCTATCTCGCCCTCCCAGTGTTAGGAATACACTTACACATAAACACAAGAATTTACATGTACCATTACACCACTACTCCCAAAGTCACAATGTCCGTCTGTCCATTCGTCAGCCAGCCTACAGTGGTTTTATCTTGACAATTACTTTTTTTTCTTCTTTACTTTTAGGCCAAGTTTAGCTTTCGTTTATGTTGTTTTTTTTTTTTTTTTTTTTGGAAATCTCTAGAGCGATTAAAATAGGATTTCTTGTTGAAGTGTTAGAAATTTTAAGAGTTTATCATTTATTCTGCTTGCCCTACAGGCTCTCCCACTAGAGATGACTTAAAAGGACTTATAAATGCCTGCCTCTTTCATTACAAAAAGTAACAAAAAAAAAAAAAAACTAAATATCTAGAGAAACATTTTCTGATAAAACAAAATTTAGCTTTGGCGTATTTTTTGTTTTTTAGCGTTTGAACTGAAAAACTTATTTCAAATTCATGAGAATTTGTGCTGTAAATTAGTTAAACGAACAAAAATTGGAGTGGTTAGATTACTTAGCTTGAAAAATAGCTTTTAGTTTTACTTTTTTTTTTTTTGATTTAATCCAATTTTCGGGAATAATAGAAGCTCTATTTTAAGATTTGTTTGAAAGATTTTTTGAAAAAAACATGTATATAATGAAGTTATGAAAACAATTATGGTCTTTATATCAATGCTTTCGTTTAAAGGAAGTTTTATTGCAAATAAAATCTAACTTTTCTAATGTTTTCCAAAGATTTGCGCATTTTGTAGGATCAAAAACTTATGGGTTTATGATTTAAATAAATAATTAAGAAAGTGCTATAGTCGGTCAAGCCCCACCATATGATACCCTTCACCACTGAGGTCAAAAGTCATTTTTTCGTGTATAAAGACAAATATTTTCTAAAATTTGTCATCATACAAACATTTTCTCAAAACTTGTATATTTAAGCTATTTCAATCATTTTGACTTACGTGGGAGCTGGGGTCATATATGGACCGATTGTCTAAAAATTCAGCAAAAATATGAATCTAAAAAATAAACATAAAATAGCCATTATCTTCGGATTTACGAGCAGTTAAGCGATTTTCATCTTATTTAGAGAGATTTCACTGAAGAGTTTGTAGGGGAGCTATGGTCAAATATGGAACAAATTTGGTATTGTAATTTCTATTCACATAAGCAATGCCAATTTTTTTAAATTTCGTGTTAATATAATGGGTGTTTTTTTTAGAGGTATAGAACTTCGAATTGAAATAAAACACAAGAAAATCGTTTTAATGTCCATCAATTTGGCTTTATTGGAAGGATAATTTTATGCCATTAATGTTTAAATATGATTTCGGGCATGTGGCCGCCGCGGCTGGCTCGAATAAAGCCAATTCTACAGGTCCAATTTTCAACTTCTTTTTTGAGCATATGGGGCCGTATGTTGGCAATAACGCCACGAATGTTGGCTTCCAAGTCCCCTAACGTTTCTGGTTTGTTGGCGTAGACGAGCGACTTCACATATCGCCAAAGAAAATAATCCAGTGGTGTCAAATTGCACGATCTTGGCGGCCAATTGACAGGTCCATTCCGCGAAATTATGCGCTCATCGAATGTTTCCTTCAATAAATCAATTGTGACGTGCGCTGTGTGGCATGTAGCGCCGTCTTGTTGAAACCACAACTCATCCACATTCATGCCATCCAATTGGGGAACAAAATAGTTGGTTATCATGGCTCTATACCGGTCTCCATTTATGGTAACTGACTCTCCAGCATTATTTCGGAAGAAGTATGGCCCAATGACTCCACCAGCCCATAGAGCACACCAAACAGTCAGTTTTTGTGGATGTAATGGCGTCTCAAGGGTCTCATGTGGATTCTCTTCACTCCAAATGCGGCAATTTTGCTTGTTGACGTAGCCATTCAACCAAAAATGAGCCTCATCACTGAACAAAATTTTGCGATGAAAATCAGCATCGAGATCAATCTCATTTTCGGCCCATACACCAAAATCACGACGCATTGCATGGTCTCGCGGCTTTAATTCTTGCACAAGCTGGATCTTGTAAGGTCGCAAGCCAAGATCTTTGCGCAAAATCTTCCATAAAGTTGATGGACAAAGCTCCAATTGCTGTGCACGGTGGCGAATCGATTCATTCGGGTCCTCTTCAACACTTTGCTCTACAGCGGCAATTGTTTCTTCGGTGCGCACTGTTCGACGTCGCTGCGGATGCGTATTATCACATAGAGTAAAAGTAGTGCGAAAACGATCCATGGTTAACCGAATTAATTGCTCTGATGGACGATTATGTCGACCATAAAATGGACGGAGCTTGCGGTAAACTTCGCGAACTGAACCATTATTTTCGAAATAAATTTGCACGATTTGCAAGCGTTGTTTTTTTTCAACCTGTTCATGATGAAATGGCAAACCAAACTAAATATTAATCACTTGACAGCTGACAAAATGGCCGCCAGTTAAAAAAGTGATGCCAACTTAAAGTTCTATACCTCAATAAAAAACACCCGATACTAATAATTGCGGCCAAAATAAAAATTCCGAGAAGTAAGACCTAGGGAGGTACCCTAAATTATGGACCGATTTGTATGAATTTCAATAGCTATGGTCCCACTAAATAAATTGTCTGTGCCAATTTTCATCAAGTTATAATTAGAATTTGATTACAAGTTTTACATGGGGGTCCAGACGGACGGACGGACGGACTGACATCGTTAAGTCTACTCAATAAGTGATTCTAAGTCTATTGGTATATTACAATATTTCGAAGCGTTTTATGCGTCAGCACTAATAATAGCCCATCTACCTATGGCGGTGAAGGGTATGAATATATTGAGAGCCTATATTCAATACCGACTATGGAATAAACATAATATTTTTAATCCAAAATCTATATATACATACATATATTATAAATGTGTTTGTAAGTTTGTTTATTTGTTTGTTAAAAGAGAATAACTCCCAAACTGTTCGACCGATTTTGATGATGCAATTAGATAAAACTTTCCCTTACGGTGATTTTAAGATATGTTTTGTTTGAAAAGGTCCAGAAGGCATCAAAATAGGGGAAATTGTGCACCAAATGGTGCAAAATTGAATATTTATCATTGAATATGATAAACTGTAAAAGTTAGAAATTTCAAACTTAATAAAAATAATTTCATTACCAATGGCCGTACTTCAGAAAAAAATAAAATGGATCGGAGCAGGGGATTACCCCTTCCCCGTTACAAATACGATGACCTTTAACTGGGTAAAATTTAAAATGTAGATAAAGTTATACCCTCAAGTTCCAATAGTCTATATCCCACTTCAAATCTTAGTCCGGGAAGGGTTCTAAATAGAGGGTCGAATATGGCTGTATTTAATACCTATAATTTAATGTCTGATAAAGTAAAGCGGATGAACATTTGTAACTTAATAGTAACTTAAAAGTTAATTTTTTTTACCAATGGAATCACTTTTGACAAAAACGGAAAGGATGGGAGTAGGGAAAGTTTTTCCCCCATATAACCTTAATACTTATTTTTGAGTATTATTATAGTTTTTAACGGAAAATTATCCTATTGGTAATAGTTTGAACCAAATGTGGTAAAATCGGCGCAGGGGAACTTTGTGAACCATGCAAATGAAATACTTTTTCCGCTGCACTTTTTGAACTTCTAAAGGCAAAGTCTTCAAACTTTGTACATAAAAATGTGGCCAAATGTTAGCAGGTATCACTACAACAATAAATTATTAAAGAAATTCCGTTTTTAAAACGATTTTATGAAAAATTAGTTGGTGTTTTGTTTACTAATTGATTTAAAATACAATATAACTGTAGAAAGCAGCGTTAAGAAAAAAAAAGTAATTATTAACAAAATTTTTTTAAAAAATTAAAAATTAAGTGATACAAATTAACATGCGAAAAATAAGAAGACCCAATTTATGTGAACACAAAATCATGCATTTGCAGATCGAAATACGAGAACAGGAGAATATGTTGAGGAATCCAATTAACGACGCGAACATCACCGATTGAACCAATTCATGACGTATTGCTTAAATATAACGCCAGTCTACTCTGAGGACTCATGAGACCGAAGATCATAGAAATATTAGACTATCGAGAGACCAGCAACCCCAGGCAACTTCAATAGCTGCGAAGACGGAGGATTAAACCAATTCATGATATATTGCCCAGAGAGAATGCCAGTCTACTTTGAGAGCTCATAAGACAGAAGACCATAGAAATATTCGACTTTCGGGAAAATAATAACGCCTGGCAGCTCTTACAGCAGCGGAAACGAAGGATGCATTGCTCAAAGAGAACGTCAGCCTACTTTAAGGGCTCATTAGACCGAATTTCATAGAAAAATGCGACTGTCAGAAGAACAACAGCTCAATAGTAGCAAAAATGGAGGACGAAACCAATTTACGACATATTCAACAGGCATTCGATGCATTAGACAAAATCAATGTCAGGTTGCAAGAAAACTTGTGAAAACTACCCGAGCAACGCTGGATACAGCAAGCTAGTACAATATAATGATATTGCACTTCATACACTTTTCTGTCAAATTAAAGTGGATAAAGCACAATGAAAAACACACACAGAAACGCACAAACAAACATACATTTCATAAGCACGTACGTGTGCCTTAGCTTTCTCTCATTGGATAAATGTCACAATTAGTTTTTTCTGAATTAGAGTAAATGCGGTATACGGCCATATGTAAGTGCAACATCTTTATATTAAGGAGTCTTTGGTTTAAGTCTAGTCTTCAGTTCAGTTTCACTATTAAGATAATGAAAAAACTGGAATATACTTAGAGAAGCGAAACTATCCATCAGAGCAATGACTCTCGTAGTCCTCCCTCTAGGAAGACTTTAACTCCATGTGTTGTATTGGTTATACTTCTCAAGTGTTCATTACACAATTACACGATATTTCTCAAGTGTTCATTACACGATCGAAGCTATTAGAATGGAATTGGGCTACTTTGTTTGAAAAGCAGATAGTATAGAAGTGAAAAGAAGAGATAACACTTTATTATTATTCAAGGCTGTCATGTCTATTTTTAGAACAGTGCGGCTTTAGTCCTTATAAATATGCATTATTAAAGCTTTTTTGTTCTACAGCATTGATGGACAAAAAGAAACTGTGATTGTATTTGTGAGCTAAAGAGAGGATACACTGGCAGAAGCACGAATCGATATAAATTTGGTTGTTAATTTCTGTTTTATTTCAGTTACCGCCGAACCAGCGAGGAATGAACATGAGGAGGAGTATTGTACTTTTTTTTGTTATTTTTAGTAAACAAATCTTAATTATTTGTTTTCTATAGAAAAGAAGTATCTTTCTATAGATATCTTATATTATTATAAGAAAATATACTATTTCTTATAAATAAAAAATTACTTTTTCTATAGAACAAATTACTTTTTCTATAGAAAAAAATACTTTTTGTATAAAAAAAATTACCTTTTCTATAGAAAAAATTATTTTTTCTGTAGATAAAATTAATTTTAATATAGAAAAAAATACTTTTATTATAGAAAAAATTACTTTTTCTATAGAAAAAATTGATTTTTCTATAGAAAAAAATTACTTTTTCTACAGAAAAAATTACTTTTCTATAGAAAAAATTACTTTTCTATAGAAAAAATTACTTTTTCTATAGAAAAAATTATTTTTTCTATAAAAAAAATAAAATTACTATTACTTCTATAGAAACATTTTTTTTTCTATAGAAAACTTATCTTTTTTTATTCTTTCTATAGAAAAACTTATTGTTTGCATAGAACAACTTTTTTTTCCATAGAAAAACTGATTTTTTTTTAATGAAAAACTGATTTTTTTATATAAAAACTGAATTAAATATTTAGCATTAAAATAATCTCATATAACATCACAACATCTCGCAGTGTATCTGGAAGAAAAAACAAGAAAATTTGATCAAAATAATGGCTTAACTAAAGAGCATAAGAAAAAGGAGGCGTTGCTTGCAAACAATTGTTTGATGAAATGTCCATCAATGTTCTACAGTCAATTTTAATAATTTAACATCGACGGCGTGTTATTGTTTTAGGCTTACGCCAATGGACGATGCTGTGGTTATTAATAATTTTAACAAAAATTAATTATTACAGAAATTTATGTTTCGAAGCCTGGGAGGTTACTGCGTATCTCGATTCGAAAATAAAACTGTTCGAATTTGTATGCTTAAAGCATTGTTTCGAAAATATTTTTTTTTGAATCGACTTACGCGGTAACCCCCTGTATATGACATGTTATGCGTCGTAGTCAACGTGGTAACCAACTAAGCCACAGCACCCTCAAATACTTCGGCTCTCGATTGTCTAACTAGGGCATTTTATACGATGCGATAAATAATTCGGCTCTCACTCGGATAAATAATAATCCCATTGGACAAAATCTCCGGTTCGGCTATATAACAATCGGATCAGCTAACTACTATGTAGCTACTAAGAAGAACTCTGGGTATGGCCTTATACTTATGCTTGTACAGATATTGACTAAATAAGAATTATGTGTATACTGGAAAAAATAGGAAGGTAGTTAGAATTGATAATATAGTGTTTATTTTGCTTAAAACTTCCAAAATGTTCCTTATTCGAAAACCTCATGGGATTTCAAATAAAGACACATTTAAGGTCTTCCTATAACAAAAATCTTTATCAAGTATGAGGCCCCTTCCAGGTCGCTTAAATTTTTGAATTGTTAAATTTTTTACGATAATAATTGAGGCGATATCCAAAAGCTTCACCCGAAAAAATTCTGTTTGGTGTTGTCATGAACGTTGGCTATAATTGTCAACGGCGATGACTACAGATTTCTTTTACTTGAATTGGATAATCTGCACACCAAAAACATGTGTTTTTTTATACCACACAGGGGATATTCACAAAGAATTTAAAGGAATGGTCTTCCCAAGTACAGGTGATGTAAACGAACTTTTAAGATTTTTTGATTCAGACAACATAACCCATGCCATTCAACGAAACTTGGTACAGTGATTTCTGTTTACATAAGTAAGGTTCAACTTTAATTTCATAAAAATGTACTAAAATTTAAGGCAAAAATCTCAATTCCGGAAAACCTATGGGATATTTGGTAAATATAATGAAACCAATTTTAGTAATTTTTTGTACTCTAAACAGAAATGTCCATGCCAAATTTCATTGAATTATATTTAGAATTAAGAATTGTACTTTGATTAGTCCAGCCACTATTTCTATACGTTTCATACAGCATAAACTCCCATTTATGGTTGTGAAGGGTATAAAGATTCCAGTTAAATAATATCAACTTCCTCCCACCATCTAAATTCCCATTATCTATTTTTTTAATATACATAACTCATACCATCAAATACTACTGCCTCAAACTTACATCGAACAAAGCCAAATCTTTATCTATATAAACAATCCTCACCATCGACTTTAAATCCTTAGAAAAATCTCAATATTATTCATAATAATTTAAGCCATAAAAATCTTGTTATCAACAATGACATTGAATATTTTTTCCAAATCATTTGCATACCACAGTGCATGCCAGTCAGGCCTTATAACAATTGTAAAATATTCTATAACACTCTCACACTGATCAAAGCTGTGGAATAACCTCAAATATGTATATTCCCTTACCCACAAGCCCACAACACCACTTTCATCAGTTATGCTTTGCCTAACAAATCATAGGCACACGATATAATTTTCAATTTGTTTTTACATATTTTCGCCATAGTTTTATGAAAATATATGTACAAGAGAGGCTGTAGAGGCTTGTCAATATGTGCATGTTTGAAAAGCACTAAAACGATGAAACCGTAAAGGAATATTTGCATAAAAAAGGCAATGACAAGTATTTTGTTATTGAAAGATAGTCAAAGGAGAAGAAGAGGTGGCATAATAAATGACCTTGAAGAACGAAATTCGTTAAAGCCAAGGATGGTTGCATAATAATAGGGGGTTAGCAACATAGTGGGGTTTTTAGAGCCTATTTAAGTAATGTTGACCAGATCCCTTTGAAAATACATTATAGTAAGCGCACACTGGCAACCTGTTTATAGGGAAACATTTTTCTTTCAGATTTCATATTTTGACACACACACTGCAACCAATAAAGAAACCTTAAACGCAATAACAATTTTAGCTTTGTAACCGAGATGGGAATATTTTTCGAAACAAAAATAAATTCTAATTTTAAACAATTTTCGATTTTATATTTTTTATATAAAAAAATATTTTTTTATAATTTCGGCACAAACCTTTACTTAGAAAAACATTTCTATAGAAAAATTTTCTATAAAAAAATTTTTTGATAAAAAAATTTTTTGATAAAAAAATTTTTTGATAAAAAATTTTTGTTAAAAAAATTTTTAATAAAAAATTATTTAATAGAAAAATTTTTGACAAAAAACTATAGAAACATTTTTGAAAAAAAATTTTTCATAGAAAAATATTTGATAATGTAATGGCGAAATTAAACAAGAGCTTTTATGACACTTGTGGTCTCCACGATTATTTCTTCTAGAATCTCTTTTAGTTTTACAAAATGTCCTCAATTCAGAGGCGCTTAAAAGGTATGTGTCTAAACAGAGTTGATCAGAACGTATTATAATTTATATTTTGACAATTAGATGGCGTTCTAGTATTTCAAATTATATTTAGTAGATGGGGCTAACTTATCGAAGCTAAATATGATATTAATATAAATAATAGATGGCCTTAAGACATTAAATTATTTATCACTACAATACGAATTACATATACAAAATACATTACAATAAAAAGAAAATGTCGTTCAAAAAATGTTTGATAAAATTTTAGAAAAATTAAAAAAAATTTCTGTAGAAAAATTTTTGATAAATAATTTGTTATAGAGAAATTTTTGATAAAAAATTTTTTATATAGAGAAATTTTTGTTAAAAGTTTTCTGTAGAAAAATGCTAAATAAAAAAATTTTCTAGAGAAAATGATTGATAAAAAAAATTTTATAGAAAAATTTTTCAGAAAAAAATTTTCTATAGAAAAAATTTTGATAAAAAAATTTTCTATATAAAATTTTTTGAGAAAAAATTTTCTGTATAAAAATGTTTAAGAAAAAAATCTTCTATAGTAAAATTTTTGGAAAAAAAATAGAAAAATTTTGGAGAAAAAAATTTTCCATAGAAAAGTTTTGATAAAAAAATTTTCTATAGAAAAATTTTTAACAAAAAAAAACTTTTGATAAAAAAATTTTCTATAGAAACATTTTTGATAAAAAAAAAATTCTATATAAAAATTTTTGCGAAAAAGTTTTCTGTATAAAAATGTTTGAGGAAAAAATTTGTTATAGAAAAATTTTTGAGAAAAAAATTTTCTATAAATTTGAGAAAAAAAATTTCTATAGAATAATTTTTGATAGACAATTTTCTATAGAAAAATTTTTGATAGAAAATTTTCTATACACAAATTTTTCTATAGAAAAATTCTTGAAAAAAATGTTCTATAGAAAAATTTTTAATAAAAAAATTTCTATAGAAAAAGTTTTGATAAAAAAATATTCTATAGAAAAATATTGGATAGAAAAATTTCTATAGAAAAAGTTTTGACAAAAAAATTTTCTATAGAAAATTTTTTGATAAAAAATTTTTGTATAAACAAATTTTTGATAAAAATATTTTCTATAGAAAAATTTTTGATAAAAATATTTTCTATACAAAAATTTTTGAGAAAAATTTCTTCTATAGAAACATTTTTGAAAAAAGTGTTCTATAGAAAAGTTTTTGATATAAAAATTTTCCGTAGAAACGTTTTTGATAAGAAAATTTCTATAGAAAAATGTTTGATAAAAAAATTTTCTATAGAAAAATTTTTGATGGAAAATTTTCGATCGAAAATTTTTTATAGAAAAAGTTTTGATAAAAAAATTTTCTAGAGAGAAATTTTTGATAAAAACAATTTTCTATGGCGAATTAATAGAAAATTTTCGATAAAAAAATCTTCTATAGAAAAATTTTTGATAGAAAATGAATTTTCTATAGAAAAAGTTTTGATAAAAAAACTTTCTATAGAAAATTTTTTGATAAAAAATTTTTCCATAGAAAAATTTGTGATAAAATATTTTCTATAGAAAAATTGTTGATAAAAAAATTTTCTATAGAAACATTTTTGATAAAAAATTTTCCATAGAAACATTTTTGACAAAAAAGTTTTTTTTAGAAAACTTTTGATAAACAAATTTTCTATAGAAAAATTTTTAATAAAAAAATTTTCTATAGAAAAGTTTTTGAGAAAAAAAAATTTTCTATAACAAATTTTTAACAAAAAATTTTCTATAAAAACATTTTTGATAAAAAATTTTCCATAGAAAAATTTTTGATAAAAAATTTTCCATAGAAAAATTTTTGACAAAAAAGTTGTTTTTAAGAAAACTTTTGATAAAAAAATTTTCTATAGAAAAATTTTTGATAAAAAAATTTTCTTGAGAACATTTTTGAGAAAAAATTCTTCTATAGAAAAATGTTTGAAAAAAGTGTTCTATAGAAAAGCTTTTGATATAAAAATTTTCCGTAAAAAAATTTTTGATAAACAAATTTTTTATAGAAAAACTTTTGATAAAAAAGATCACTGTAGAAAAATTTGTGATAAAAAAATTTCTATAGAAAAATTTTTGATAAAAAAATTTCTATAGAAAAATTTTTGATAAAAAAATTTTCTATAGACAAATTTTTGATAGAAAATTTTCTATAGAAAAAGTTTTAATAAAACAATTTTCTATAGAAAATTTTTGGATCAAAATAATTTCTATACAAAATTTTTTGAGAAATTCCCAAAAAATAAAAAATTCTTCTACAGAAAAATTATTGAAAAAAATGTTCTATAGAAAAGTTTTTGATATAAAAATTTCCATAGAATAATTTTTGATAAACAAATTTTCTATAGAAAAACTTTTGATAAAAAAGTTTTCTGTAGAAAAATTTTTGAAAAAAAAATTTCTGTAGAAAAATTTTTGAAAAAAAGTTTTCTGTAGAAAAATGTTTGAAAAAAATTTTTTCGATTTTAGATAAAAAAAATTTGTATAGAAAAATTTTTGACATAAGAATTTTCTATAGAAACAATTTTGATAAAAAAAATCTATAGAAAAACTTTTGAAAAAAAAATTTGTATAGAGAAAAATTTTCATAGAGAAATTTTTGATAAAAAAAATTATCCGTAGAGAAATTTTTAATAAAAAAATTGTTGATAAAATTTTTCGATAGAAAAATTTTTGATAAAAAAATTTTCCCTAGAGAAATTTTTAATAAAAAATTTTAATAGAAAAATTCTGTACTTCTTTGTGCCGACCTCTGCTTATACAGAATCTGTATGTATGTGTACATGTGTACTAATGCAATCTGTGTTACAGATTGCATTAGTACACATATACACATGTTTTTATCTTGGTTTCCAACTCAATCTAAAGTTTTCAAAACCTCAATTTCATCAATAACAAGTAAGAGTGGTATATTCGGCTTTGCCGAATCTTGGATACCCTTCACCAATGGTGTTCCAAAAGTACTTAATGTAATTCGTAGCAATATTTGGTTATACTAGTATTATATGCAAAGAGTCTTTAAAATTAAGAGTCGGAAAACGAAAACCTTTTCGGTGGCGTCATCATCTAGAATAGTTATGCACCCAAAGGTTAGGTTGGGCAGGTGGCTGATGTCTAGGGAAGCTTCACTTGGGTTCTAAAGTGGTCCCTTTGTGAAAGATAATGATTACTAGACTACAAGTAGAGAATGCATATTTAAGCCAGCCAGTAGCTTCGAAATAAAATAGACACATATTTTACGAACATTTAATAAAGTTCGATAGACCAGATAAACCATGCAGAAAAGATGCTTCAAAATGTAGATGCCCTTAGATTTGCAATAGCACATCGATTTGATGAAGTTTAAGTATTCTGACATGCAACCCAAAAACGCTGTGCCCAGTGAGGGTTGTGCACTTTAATTCGTACGAATTATCCAACTAGTAAAAGTTCTTGATTAGTTATGTAAAACTCTGAAGTTAGCGGACTGATTTAGGTCAAAGCTTTAACAATGATTGTCAATGTATACAAGCCTTAAAATTATAGGGTATACACTCTTAGTTTTAGATACATACGTGAAATATATAGCTTTTGAATGGATGGTTATCAGCTTTGTCGGAAAAGTTTACTTATTAATTTGAAGTTAGTTAATTAATTAAAATGAACACTTCATCAATAATATTTGGGATGTATAGTTCTTTCGATCTGTCCGATGGATGTTTGGAAAGTTTTGCTCTAGTTCTTTGTGCAATTTTAATGTGATTTAATTTATCAGCATTAAATCGATTCCCGGTCGGGTTTATATGGGAGATTTCACTAAATGTGAATAGAGCTCGCCCATTTTCAATATCGAACTTTTCAAGAGATCAGAAATACTTTTGTCAAATGTTGTCCCTCTAGAAAGTTTATTTTAGGCGCTATTGTCCTGAATATCAATATTGTACAACGTCTTTATACTAAATGTCATCATCGTATCTTAGGCGAAGTTATACGGGATCAATTGTCAAACGTGAACGGATTTCTCCCAATTGCAATTAAAAAATTTAAATTTTTGTTGATATGTGAGATACTTACATACATATGTAGGTTTTGAACGAATATCATGTAATCAGCTGCATTTTTGTACTTCCTAGGAAGATTACCTATAATTTGATATATAATACATTCTCAAATGTTATCATAATGTTCAAAAGTCAGACACAAAATTAAGATAAATGCAGTGTGTCTGTCTGATAAAACCAGATTTGTGGAGCTCCTGAATTGTCCCACCCTGAATTTCAACATTGTCGATCAAAACACCATCGCTTAAACGCTAAATTATATCTACCACAAATTACAGAATGCATCAGGATTTAGATAATCCCCTGCGAAGGACGCTATTAAACTTCATCAAAATAAACATCGACAAAACAGGAGCTCCAAAAACTTGACTACAACAGAAAAAAGGACAGACAGGTAGACGGACGGACATGTAGATGGACGGATAAACAAACAGACGGACGGACGGGCAAACAAACAGACGGACGGACGGAGGTCGCGAAATCGATTCTTGTGCCGATTCTGAGTTGATCGGTACAATTTGAATGGTATTCATAATCAGATTTGTGGAGTATATATATCAGATTTTAGAAAATGCTCCCATAAAGGACGATGTCAAATTTCATCACAATCGTTCCATAAACACCTGAGATATCGCTGAAACAATACTTACAAAATGTAAACAAAATTTCTTAGACACGTACTTTGGGCAATTTGCTGTACATCAAATGTAGTGTTATGGCGATATCTCAATTGTTTATAGACCGCTTTTGATAAAATTTAATAACGTGCTTGGTGGGGGAATTTCCTAAAATCTGATATAAAATTTATGTAGGTCCGTACTAAAGGAGGATAGTTTTTCCTATTTCTGCATTTAATTTTTTCAACAAACATTCTCTAATGTGTACTTTGGGCAATTTGCGATACATCAAATTCAGTTTTTTTTCGATATCTCAGTTGTTTATGGACCGATTTTGATAAAATTTTACAGAGTGCTTTGGGAAAATATTTCCTACAATCTGATATATAACATATTATCACATGTACACCAGGAGTATCTTTTTTCTCTTGTTATTTAAAAGTGTGTTTCAATCAAAAATTTTCAAATTTTCGTCTAATTTTTGGTATTTTTTCGATATTTTCGGTGTTTATAAACCGATTTTAATGAAATTTAATAGCGTTCATTGCGGGAGAATTTCCTAAAATCTGATATATAATTTATGTAAGTCCATCCTCCAGGGGCTTCAGAAACTTGATTTCAACAGACAGACAGACAGACGGACGGACAGACAGACAGACAGACAGACAGACGGACATCGCTTAATCGATTCTCCTCCCGATTCTGAGTCGATCGGTATAATTTTTATGGGGTCTACGATCACAAATAAAAAAATTACAAACGGAATCACAAACTTATAATACCCTTTCACCTATTGGTGAAGGGTATAAAAACTCTAAATTAACATTACTTCTATTTGGTAAAACCACTTAAAAAAAAAAAAAACTAAATACAAAACTGTAAAAATATTACAATGTATAAATTGAAAAATCTTTTCACACTAACCTTGTAGCCATTGCCTGGCATGCCATGGCATGTTTGGTTTGGTAACGCTTATTTGGTGTTCCTATTGCTATTATTGTTTAACCATCCTTATTACTCGTACAGGACAAACAAAAAAAAAAAAAAAAAATCAGACCCAATATAAATTTCAAGATTGAATTTTTGTTTTTGTGTTTTCTATTCAATTTTGTTGTTTGCAAATATAGTGTGTATTTATGTAGATTGGTTGCAGCATATAGAGAGTCATCAACGGAATTACATTGAAGTGTCATCGTCATCATCATCAACTACGTCGCCACACACTGACAATAGCACAAAACCAGAGCATAAACATATAAATTGAGGCATAACAACCGCAACCAAACAGTATAAGAGTGATAAATTGATGGCGGGGTGGAGAACTAGAAGGGCAGCTAGAAGTGAAAATTTACAGGGCCCTTAACTATGGATCTGTTTTATGGTCTTCTCTAAACATTCGACGACGCGTGCCTGTACTGATTAATTCTTGAGTTCTGCTTAGTATATTTACGTTGTACTTCCCGCCATTCATCCCATATCAAAAAGTGCATGACTTGGGGCACGGGTTTGTATATGATTATATTTTTCGTGTTGCACAACGTAATAACATGGTTGAATTTATTAAGATGATTTTAGTTCCAATCAATGTTGTAGCTAAAGACCAGTGATGGGCATTTTTATACCCTTCACCGACATACATAGGTGGAGAGGGTAATATAAGTTTCTGCTGATGTATGTAACGCATAGAAATATTTGTCTTAGACACACCTTTTAGTATACCAATAGACTTAGAATCACTTTTTGAGTCGATTTAGCGATGTCAGTTCGTCCGTTCGTCTGTCCGGACGCTGCCTGACTGGACACCCATGTAAACCATGTAATCAAAGTACAGGTAGCAATTCTTAACATAATTTGATGAAATTTGGCACAGACATTTTTTTTGATAGTGGTACCATGGCTATTGAAATTCATCAAAATCGGTCCATTACTTATGGTACCTCCCATTGGTCCCACTTCCAGAAATTTCGGCCACATATATCAATATTTTTTCATAAAATTTAAAACAAATAATTCTTATATAAACCAAAATCACTATACCAAATTTCGTTGAAATCGGTCCTCATTTGACCCTCCCATATAAGTCTAAATGACGGAAACAGCTTAAATATATAAGTTTTGAGAAAATGTTTGTATGACGGCAAAAATTTAGCAATTATTTGTCCTTATACAGGAAAAAGAACACCTTTGACGTTAGTGATAAAGGTGCTATGGTCGGACTTGACCGACTATAGCACTTTCTGACTTGTTTAAATTAATATAGAGACAATTTTTATTTAGCCGTACAGTACGGCTTATGTGCACAAACACCACATCTTTCAACCTCATTTTCATAACCTATTTTCCTAGTTCGAACACATAAGTTGGGATCAACCCCTGGTCGGTTGTGCAGAGTTTGAAAACTCCAAGTCAAATTCATCGAAAGAAACGTTATAAAAAAAAATTATATTTATTTCGGACATATTTAGCCTGTCTTGACCCTTCCACATTTTTCAAAAACGTGTGACTGTATGTATTTAAATAAATATACACATAGAAAATACTATGTTTCTTTACCCAGTTGCCCGGAGTGCGATAAGCATTGATGGGGTGTGGGCTTTCTGATAACTAAAAGAATAGCATAGGCCATGAAAGTATGGTATTCTATCAACGAGAGGATACCTATCCAGACTTACTGACTTCTTGACCTCAGATCGTCTCCAGAACTTGCCCTCTTAACGCTATCCTTTCGGGGACCTGTATAAGAGTCTATAGACCCGCAACCAGCGACTGCCTTGTTAACCTTTACAACACCAAACTTTGGTGTGTTGGTAACAGGTCCATGCTTACCAATTTAGGGTCCGTATTAGGTGCTGTAGAGCTACCATCTTCTACTGAATTCAGCACAGGACTCTTAGTAGGCGCTTTCGAGTTAACAGTTTCCACTGATCTTTCTACAGTATCCTTAACTACCGCTTCTCCTTTGCTGGATGAAGGTTAAGGAGACATCTGGGCCTTGGTCGAGATGTAAATTCTTTCGAATTTAGAAATGCTTTGCCTATGATTCTTGAGCTTTCTCCCCTCGTTTACGTCGAGCAGCGTGGGATTCTTATCATCCATCTTCTCGAAATAGGCCAATGGGCTTTGTCGTGAGCTCTTCGCCTTGTCGAATTTAGTTCTTCAAGTTTTTAGCATCTGTGGCGGTGCAGCCACCACAGCGTGCTGCCCAGCTAAGTGTTCCTTAAGAGATGTAGGGGGGATCCAGCTTTAACTTGGCCTGGAGGCGAGATCGTATCGATCGCGCTCTACAAGCCAGAGTTCAGTGAATTAGCCGCTAAGGTCTAAGTGGCGTGAATGAGAGGCTGCCGAAATCCGGTCGGTCTGGCTCACCTTCTCCACCCAAGCCAGAGCCATCGAAGGGGATCTCGGTGAAGCAAATGGGATCGGGAAGCTAATCCATTACCCCTAGCCCCGTCAGTTAAAGTCTCTCCTGTTAGAGAATACTGTTGTTGTTGTTGTTGTTACTGCGATATTATTGGTAATATCTCAGAAGTGGCAGTCCTTGGTCGGAATCCTAAGATTTCCGAGTCGTTCCGGTACGAAGAACCGACTTCCGTGGGAACGAGAATACTGTCATTCATATCGCTTAATGGTGTCCAATGGACACCCTTTAAACAACTCGAGTACTTGGAATATGCTGATGTCGTATGTCTTCTAACCCAAAGCTGTTAAATCTCGGACGAATGGACTTGAAATCAATATTTCCAAAACAGAGATCATGCCTTGAGGCTATGGCGGAAAGTCGTCGATATACATCAATGTGGATAACGAGGTTATTGGATGTGTAAGTACCTTTATTTATCTTGGATGTTTGGAATCTACAAAAGGTGCCACCGACGAGGATATTGAATCGCATATTTATAAGGCAAAATCTGCATTTGACATTCTCCGAGCTATTTGAAAATCTCGCCAAATATCAACAACAACTAAGTTACGAATATATAACCTGAATATCAAGTCCATCTTGTATTACCAGCTATCGTGTTGGTGCACTTGCTAGATCGTGGAGAAGATCAATTGATGCGGAGTACCGTGTCTTAGTTGATTAGCACTTCGACTGCTAAGCATTATATATCACATTGAACCTGGGTTCGATACCCGGTCACGACAACATCAATTTATATAATTACTAATTTCTATAATTATTTATAATTACCACAGCATCTTCCGTCGATGTAAATGAAATAAAACTGGCTGTAGAACAAAAAGCTTTAACAATATATCTAAATAACAACAAATTGCGTTACTTCAATGTTCAAGTCGGTCGATGAGATGAAGCCCATGGTTTTCAAGCAGTATAATTATCAAGTCTTATCAAATCCAATGGCTTACGAATATATGGTCTTAAAGAAGTGGTTTAAGAACGGCAATAAATGCGAGTCAACACTAACACCATATGGGCAAATCCTGCGTGACGGACGATACATTTGTACGGATTTTGTTGAACTTAAATGTGTCCCATTGCCGTTCTACACTAGATATCTTTGCACAGATTTCTGAGAATATTAGCCCATCGATTGTGCTATCGAATGACATTTGTTTATTTACAAACTTCTCTTGGAGGAAAAAGATATTCGCTTTTAAAGTGCTGTGACGGGCGCTAGAAAAAATGGAAGTGACTTTTTTTTCAACACGTGTTTCTGTAATTTTCATCAAATCGGTCATAGTAAGAAAAAAAATTGTAAATACATTAAAGATAGAGGAAAAATAGAGGATTACAAAACAGGTTTTATTAAATGTTTTTAAGTTTCCAGTTTCACCAAAAATCCATAAATCCATAACTGTTGCGGACGCTACGTGACGGACGATACAGTTTGTTCTTGTATGTTTTTTATTAGGAAAAAAATTCATATTTCATATTTTTTTTAAGAATTCGTTAATCAGTGAAAATAATGGTTTAATTTGTTCCCGAATTTCATCTCCTTCCTTTTCATGTTCGCGGTTAAAATGCGATTTTTGGGCACAATTTAATAATTCACAAATACTCGTAGGCTACATACATATATTTATTTAAAGTTTTTCACTTTTTACATCTTATTTTTCGTCGAAAGAATGCAGCGGTTAGCTGTAAGAGTGTCCCAAAAATAAAAAAGTCAAATTTAAAAAGCATCAAATTTGGCCCACTGTATATTTTTTAACACCTAATATCTTAAATTTAATAATATTGTATTTGATAAATATCATTATGTAAAAACTATATACTGTGACGGACGCTACACTCTTTCCTATACATATTATTCTAAAAAATGCTATATCATCTATATATTTTTAGCCTAATATAAAGCATACTATAAGTCCTCTTTACGAGCCAAGTTCAATTGGAGAAAAAAGAAAAATTGCACTAGTCAAATTAAACAAAAACCTTTATTTCTGTGACGGACGCTACAAATTGTGAGCCCTTTTTTACTTGACGTAATTTATATCACTCCAATTACCTTTGATGGAGTCTTTTACATCAAATTGTATAAAATTAAGCAGGCTTTGAGCCCATACTAAAACTTGACACCTAAATGGATGATTTTGTGATTTTTATGAACCTATTATTTTAAACATGTATAACATTTCGAGAGGGGGTGCAAATAAAGACCTGTCATTCACGAAGAGAGCAATCAAAAATTGTATCCATTATATATTCTAAAGGATCAATACATGGTAAATTTTATCATAAGCACAAATATCCCAGCAAAACTTTGGTAATGGCAAGTACTCTGATAACTGGTTACCTTGTAACGACTACAACATACCATCCGAATAAATAATAACTTATTACAGAAGTACTTATTTGTAATTAAGATGGTAATTTAAACTGAATGGCCCCGGTTCAAATCCCACCAAGGGCAATAATTTTTTTTAGTTTTTTTTTATTAAAAGGGTCTTTTTAAATGATTTTTGAATTTTAAGAACTTAAATATTATCTTCTGTAAAAAAAAATTGTAAAACTAACTCACGTTAATGAAAAAATACCATCATGAGTCAATTTTGATTATGTAGGGGATGTTGAATACCAAACACGATTCTAATTGGTCTTAACTTGGTAAGCCCAACTTATCTGGGTCATCCTTCATCTCAACTGTGGACACACACCTCCTCATGGTATCACCCGGGGAGCTAGTTTAACACCCATTAATATTGTGAGTTAACATGTTCCGAGAGTTGTCCCATAAGATCAATAAAAATGGGTTAGGATTACGAGCTAGTAACCCTCTCTTGAAAAAAATACAATGAAGAGGATAAAATTAGAATTGAAATGTCCCACTACCTAATGTTAGAGGAGGATGTCCGAAACTTCGATAGAAAGGCCAAGTAGAGGAACATTTTTCAAAGCTTGGCCAATAAAATTGGAGAATATTCGCGCAAGATCGAAATCCATGGAATTCTAAAATATGCTCGGACTTTGACCTTAACAGGTTGTACCATTTAAGTAAGTAAGAGCCAATCTTATGTAAAAACTTATACAAAAAAGAAGGTTTAAATTGTTTAAGTTTTAAAATAATTTTAAAAAAGTTTTAAAATAATTACAAAAAATCGTATAAAAATATTTTTCCAAAAATTACAACAAAGCAAAAAAAAAAAAAGGAGGGAAAAACAAAGTTATTTTCACATGATTTTGGATCTAAAAATAAAAATTGTTTATATTAATTAGAAGCTGCTAAGTTTTCAACATATGAAGTAGTTCAGTGGAAGAGTCTCTGCCTAGCAGTCGGAGGGTCTGGGTTCGAGCCCCCATGGGATCATAAAAAAAATATGTATTTCGTTTAAAAATATATGTTTTTAATAAAACAACAACAAAAAAGTTGTTGCTGTTGTTGTTGCTTTCAAATTGCTTACCCAAGTCATTACTTTTCTACAATTGGTAAGTACTTGCCTCCAATGACATCCCCATGTTAATGTAATGACTTAAACAGCGAATGAGTAAGTAGTTCGTGTTCAATAGTTTAACTGTTTAACTCATTATTTGGTAATGAAAAGTTTTACTGGGATGTGATTTTGATAATTTTAAAATTTTGTCTTTGGTTTAATATTTTTCGGATTTGCCCATATGTAATAGGCAACACGTATGTTTACCTGTAGAAAAATTAACTTGACTCAAGTTCCTGGTAAGGGAGTGAAAGCTTAGTCTTTTCTTAGATAATGTCTATTCTCAGATAATGTTTGTTCCCAGAAAAGTATATTATCAGACAATGTGAATTCTCAGATAAACCGGGTTCTCAGACAATGTCTGTCCTTCCACAAAGTCATTTTTCAAATATTGCTTAGCACAATGGGCCCCTCCCTTGTCAGTTTTACCTCTATAATGTAATATCACTGCATATGTTTATGTCTATGTAAAATAACTGACATCAGCAACATCATCATCATCATCGTCAACATCATAAACAGCAGCATCAGACAACTGCACTGCCTCAATATATTTCACTTTTTCTTCTTCATTTCCAAATAATTCTTTGCTTGTTCTGTTGCTGCTTCTATCGGTGATATGAACTATAGCTGCTGCGATTCATACTCATCCTTTCATATTTTGTTATTCTGAAGAGCTGCCATTGTTTTTGTTGTTGTCATCTTCTTACTGCTTCTGCTGCTGCTGGTGATGGTGTTAGCAACGTTCTTGCGTTAATCTCAAACCCAATAAACAATTCATTTTTGGCTGTGATTTATGTGTTGACATGTAATCGTAACACATCCTCTTAATGAGCTCTCTCAGTATAAGGAAATTAAGGTTTTTGGGGAGTTCTTATTTATTACACTTTGTTTTACACTTTTCTATACGCATTTACATACACACATACACATTAGGGTGCCAGCTATTTTTCAAAGTTGGAATTTATATGCGGCCAACGCCAAGATTTGTTTGAAATCTAAAAATATCAATCGAATGGGAGTGAAGCGTGCCCATGACCCGCCCAAATTTTGCAAGATACCTAATTTTTTACTTTGATTGCATAAAATTTATTAAATACTTTAGAATAACAAAAATTCGAAAGTAAGACATGATTTACAATTCTATGGCCTGTAAGAAATAAATAGCTGCGTTTTGTTAAAATATTGTTTCGCGTTTCCTTTAAAAACGTTGAAGGAATTCTTTTTGCAAACAACCGTAAACGAAATTAAAACACTTTATGTAGTTTTACAAATTAATAGTTTAATTAACTTTAGAAATAATCACTTAAACGCACTTCACAAGATTGCTTTGCAAATATTCTTAGTCACACTGTTCTCTTATACGCGTTTCAATTAAAAACTGTTTCCACAATATTCGTAGTAGAAAAGAGAGTTGCTGCTATACTCTTTACAGCACATAAGAGAAACATGTTGCTCTGCTTACGAGTATAGACACAAACAGAACAACAAAAACATCAACAGAAACATTCTACAAAACTAGGGGAAGAATTAAAAGTAGTGAACTTTGCACAATGGGTCGGATAACTTAAAAATTCGTGACAATGTTTTCAAATTTACTTAGTTTTTTTTTCATATTAGAAAATTTTACTTTTTTTCTCAGGTCGGTTTCAAAAACCATTTTTTGATTTTTCGTAAATTTTGTTCAACAAATATTACCAATTTTAAATTGTCGTTCCAGGTTCATAAAAAACAAATAAGAGAATAAAACGTTGAAGAAATGGTGTCGATATCTGAAACCATTTCGCCGTACCTACTATTTGAAATCTTAGAATTTCGCGAAAATGTAGTTTTTTGGTCACAATGGGGGTTGGTCGGAAATATATTTCTTAAAAACAAGTAAAAAAAGTGCTATAGTCGGTCAAACCCGACCATACGATACCCTTCACTACTAAGGTCTAAAGTGTTATTTTTCCTGTATAAAGACAAATATTTGCTAAATTTTGCCATCATACAAACATTTTCTCAAAACTTATCTATTTAAGCTGCTTCCGACATTTGGACTTATAAGAGAGCTAAAGTCAAATGTGGACCGATTATCTCGAAAATTGATTACAGTTGTTATAAAAATTATTTATGCAAAAAATAAACTTAAAATTCCCATTATCTTCAGACTTACGAGCGTTTTAGTGATTTTTGTGTCATTTAGTGCGTTTTTAAAGAAAAGTTTGTATGGGAGCTATGGTCAAATGTGGACCGATTTTAACGAAATTTGGTACAGTGATTTAAGTTTACATAAGCAGTATTTGATTTAAATTTCATGAAAAAATATTTATATTTGTGACCAATATATCAATTCCGGGAAGTGGGACCTATGGGAGGTACCACAAATAATGTACCGATTTTGATGAATTTCAATAGCCATGGTTCCATTATCAAAAAAATGATCTGTGTTAAATTTCATCAAATTATCTTTAGAATTGCGACCTGTAGTTTGATTACAAGGTTTACATGGTGGTCCAGCCAGCCAGACGGACGGACGGACGGACATAGCTAAATCGACTCAGAAAGTGATTCTTAGCCTATTGGTATGCTAAAAGGTGGGTCTAAGACCCTTTCCACTTATGGTGGTGAAGGGTATAAGTATTCCCCATATATTCTATTGGCACCCTAATACACATGCATAAAGACACATGTGTTTTAGCATATTCGTACACATACATACATATGCAGACACTTTGACAGGCATTTGAATTGTGTGCTTTTTTGGCTTGTGGCAACATCTGCTATAATAGGGCGTATAATTAATATTATTTCACACAAAAATCCTATGGGATATTTCCTGTGGGCTTTAACTAGATATTTTTATGTCTACTTCTTAGATTTGTAAGTCTTTTTAGATGTTAAAAAGCTTTTTCTAAAAATGCAAAAATTAGCTTAATTATGTACATACTTACATACACATACGCACGAGCATTCATTACTCAAGTCGAGGGACTTTATTTTTGTTTTTTTAATAACATCTGACAAAGACTGTATTAGTAGAGGTTTATTGTATTTTTGAATTCACATTTTTTTTCCAGCCATTGTCAAATGTGGTTCTGAGTGTATTGGTATGTGTATGACATTATGTACTTATAAGTATTGGAAGGAGGTTGAGGGAAAATATATTCTATGTCTGGTTTAATAAATTGTTTACATTATAAATCATAGGTGACGTAGACCGCTTAAGTATGAGTGGTAAAAGTAAAACGTTATACTTAAGTACCCAGCGGTTTCAAATAAAAAGATCGACTTCAAGATTGTTGGCCTTAGGCAAAAATACAAAAATTTCCCTATATTTCTATACACAAAAACGCTCAAAATTTCATTATTGTTGAACATTTTTAACTACTGGGTATTTGTGTGCAAATAAGTATAAGTATTTATGTGATTACTTACACAGAAATGTTTGTGAATATGACATTCGAGAACAAAAGAAATAAGTATCCTGTATTATACAATACGAGTACAATGTTATGAATTTTTTTCTTTATTCTTTTTTTGATTTTTCCAAAGAAGATTATATGGAAATTGTTATTAATAATCACATGTATGTGCATGACAAAAGAGGATATTACACAGAAGCCCTCACTTGTATTTAAACAAAAACAAAAGCAGAATAAGCCCAACAGTACGAAATTGCGTTATAAATTTGTTTAATCTTACATACTTTTCGGTGGCTTGGAGAAGCTCTTCTTCTAAAGGCTTGGTTTTGGAATGAACACTTTCATATCGTTTCAAAAATTTAAGGCAACTTTATCAAAAATATCGGTTATTTAAGTAATTTCCTAAAAAGCCCTAATTTATTCCTTAAAAATGCTTTTTTAGGAATAAGTTGTTTGGTTTTGCGATGAATAGTGTCCACACATTCATATCATTTCGAAAATTTAAGGCAATTTCATTAACATTAGCGATTATTAAAATAATTTTCTAAAAAGCCCTAACTTATTTCTAAAAAAATACTATTTTTAAAAGCCCTAGCTCGGACAGAAAACATTCCATATTTAAAGCTTACCTTTTAATATGTAAAACTTGCTATAAAAATAATCCACATCAAAAGCTTACAATAAAAAACTGTCATTGTTTATCTAAAGTTTTCTTATATAAAACTTTCGATGTCGAAAGATTTTCTATAATAAACTTTCGATAGCGAAATACTTCTTATATCAAACTTTCCTATAAAAAACTTTCAAACTGAAAGTTTCAATATCAAAGATTTTTTATAGGCAACTTTTGATATAAAAAGCTTTCAACTAAAAACATTTGTCGTCAAAATATTTCGGTTAGAAAACTTTTTATATAATCTGGCGCTGAGGCGACACATGTATTACCGTTTATAGTATTTTTCAATAAAAATTTATTTAAAAATAAAAAAAAAAAAAGTTTCCTATAGAAAAATTTGAATATCAAAAGCTTTTCCTATAAATAAATTTAATATCTTAAGTTTTCGAAAAAAACTGTTTACAAAAATTTTTCAACTAAAAACATTTGTCATCAAAATATTTCGGATAGAAAACTTTTTATATAAAAGTTTCCTATAGAAAAATTTCAATATCAAAAGCTTTTCCTATAAATAAATTTAATATCTTAAGCTTTCGAAAAAAAACTGTTTATATTAAAAATTCCTAGATAAAACTTTCGATGTCGAAAGGATTCCTTAATCAACAATCGATATAGAAAGATTTCCTATATAAAACGTTCCTATAAAAAACTTTCAATATCAGAGCTTTTCTAAAGTTTTTATATAAAAAGCTTTCAACTAAAAACATTCCATATCGAAAGCTTTTTTGAAAAAAAAGTTTGTCTTTATAAAACTTGTGATGGCGATAGGTTTCTTATAATAAACATTTCATATTGAAAGCTTTTCTATAGAAAACTTTCGATATCAAAAGATTTCTTATATATGTACAACTTTTGTCGTCAAAATATTTCGGTTTGAAAACCTTTTATATCAACAGAATTCCGAAAGGTTACTTTTAATATCCAAAGCTTTCTACTAAAAACATTCCATATCAAGATCTTTCTAATATAAAAATATCAATAACTAAAGATTTCCTATGAAAATCTTTTGATTTGGAAATGCTTTCTAATAATAAACTTTCGCTTTTCTAAAGGTAACTTTTGATATAAAAAGCTTTAAACTAAAAACATTCCATATCGAAAGCTTTTTTGAAAAAAAAAGTTGTTCTTTATAAAGCTTGTGATGGCGATAGGTTTCCTATAATAAACTTCTGATATTTAAAGATTTTCTATAGAAAACTTTCGATATCAAAAGATTTCTTATATAAAACTTTTGTCGTCAAAATATTTCGGTTTGAAAACCTTTTATATCAATAGATTTCCTAAAAGTTACTTCTAATATCGAAAGCTTTCTACTTAAAACATTCCATATCAACAGCTTTCCAATATAAAAATGCCAATATCTAAAGATTTCCTATATGAATCTTTCGATTTCGAAATGCTTCATAATAATGAACTTTTGATATGGAAAGATTTTTTTATAGAAAACTCTTGGTTTCCTTCATAAAACTTTGAATATCGAAAGATTTCATATAAAAAACATTCCAAGTCTAACATTCAATATCGAAAGGTTTCCTATAGAAAACTTTTAATATCAAAGCTTTCCTATAGGTAACTTTTGATATAAAAAGCTTTAAACTAAAAACATTCCATATCGAAAGCTTTTCGGAAAAAAAATTTTCTATATAAAACTTTTGATGGCAATAGGTTTCCTATAGTAAACTTTTGATATTGAAAGATTTTCTATAAAAAACTTTCAATATCAAAAGATTTCTTATATAAAACTTTTGTTGTCAAATATTGCGGATTGAAAACCTTTTATATCAATAGATTTCCTAAAGCTTACTTTTAATTTCCAAAGCTTTCTATTAAAAAACAATCCACATCAAGAGCTTTTCAATATAAAAATGCCAATATCTAAAGATTTCCTATATGAACCTTTCGATTTCGAAATGCTTCCTAATAATGAACTTTTGATATGGAAAGATTTTTTATAGAAAACTCTTGATTTCCTTCATAAAAATATGAATATCGAAAGATTTCACATAAAAACATTCCAAGTCTAACATTCAATATCGAAAGCTTTCCTATAGAAAACTTTCAATATCAAAGCTTTCCTATAGGTAACTTTTGATATAAAAAGCTTTCAACTAAAAACATTCCATATCGAGCGCTTTTCGGAAAAAGAAAGATTTTCCATATAAAACTTTTGATGGTAATAGGTTTCCTATAATAAACTTTTGATATTGAAAGATTTTCTATAAAAAACTTTCGATATCAAAAGATTTCTTATATAAAACTTTTGTAGTCAAAATATTTCGGACTGAAAACCTTTTATATAAACAGAATTCCTAAAGGTTACTTTTAATATCCAAAGCTTTCTACTAAAAACATTCCATATCAAGATCTTTCTAATATAAAAATATCAATAACCAAAGATTTCCTATAAAAATCGCTTGATTTCGAAATGCTTCCTAATAATAAAATTTCGCTTTTCTATAGGTAACTTTTGATTTAGAAAGCTTTCGACTTAAAATATTTCATATCGAAAGCTTTTTGAAAAAAAGATTTTCTATATAAAACTTTTTATGGTGATAGGTTTTCTATAATAAATTTTTGATATTGAAAGATTTTCTATAAAAAACTTTCGATATCAAAATATATCTTATATAAAACTTTTGTCGTCAAATATTACCGATTGAAAACCTTTTATCAACAGATTTCTTAAAGGTTAACTTTAATATCCAAAGCTGTTTACTAAAAATATTCCATATCAAGAGCTTTCCAATATAAAAATGTCAGTAGCTAAAGATTTCCTATATAAATCTTTCGATTTCGAAATGCTTCCTAATAATAAACAATCGCTTTTCTATAGGTAACTTTAGATATAAAAAGGTTTCAACTAAAAATATTCCATATGGAAAGCTTTTTTGAAAAAAAAAATTCTATATAAAACTTTTGATGCCTATAGGTTTCCCATAATAAACTTTTGATATTTAAAGATTTGCTATTTTAAACTTTCGTTAGCAAAAGATTTCTTATATAAAACTTTTGTTGTCAAAACATTTCGGATTAAAAGCCTTTTATATCAACAGATTTCCTAAAGGTTACTTTTAGTATCTAAAGCTGTCTACTAAAAACATTTCATATTAAGAGCTTTCCAATACAAAAATGCCAATATCTAAAGATTTCCCAAATAAATCTTTCGAAATCGAAAGATTCTTTTGCTTCCTAATAATAGACTTTCGTCATGGGAAGATTTTCTATAGAAAACTTTTGATTTCCTTCATAAAACTTTGAATGGAATGCTTTCATATGAAGTCTTTCGATAGACTTCATATGAAAGCATTCCAAGCCAAACATTTAGTATCGAAAGCTTTTCCTATAGAAACAATATCGAAGGCTTTTCTTAATATAATTTGTTTTGATCACTACAAAAGTTTCGTTTATGCTCTGAAATGAGAATACAAAAAGCTTTATCTCAATTTAGTTTTTTATATGTTTTAAATTTAAAAAAAGTTTTTAGAATCATTTTAATAATAACCTGCAATTAAGAAAACGTAAAATTTTGTCAGATACTGTTTTAAATCAGTTTTTACCTTCTCCTGTTAAGTTTCAAATATACGAGTTAGGGCCTTTCTACATGAGACCAACGATATATCCATCAGACTTCGGATATTCTTCTGTAGAAAGTTATTTGCTTCACTTTATGATGAGGGAATTTCCAACGTTAGCACGTCGACTACTAATGTTGTTTGCTTCACTCTATGATGAAGAAATTTCCAACATTAGCACGTCGACCAGGGATCGAACCCGGGCTTAATATAATATGTTATTCGTAGCAGCCTACTTTTCAGACTAAAGCATGGACTATTGTTCTAGAATGTAGAAGTGATTTTAGTCTCAGTTTATAGTCTTGACGTTCGTCTCAGACCAAAGAGTTATCTATAGTTTCAGCCTATAGGCCGGACTGTGGACTTGGCTATATTTATAGACTCAACTATAGTATTTACTATCATATAAGACTGAAAGCTGGACTTTAGTCTCTAACTTTAAACTGGACTATAGTATTAACCTAAAGGAGTGACTTAATTTCTTATTTTAGGCTTGACTATAGCTACAGATTACAGCGTTGACTTTTCACTCAAACTATAGAATATTCTGTAGTCTCAGACTATATGATGGATAATTCTTCTTCTTCTTTTTTATCCTTGACTCAATAGGATAGTCTCATTATATGGGATTAACCTTAGACTAAGATTACAGAATGGTTTATAGGCAGGACTTAAATAGCAAACTATAGTCTTGATATTGGTTGCGACTAGTCTATAGTCTCCGACTACGGGTTGGGTCTGTTGTGTCAGACTATAGACAAGCCCGGTTTTAAATGCACAACTTAAATTTTGAACTGCAGGGTTTTCAAAAACTTAGCAAACACATTATTAAATTTTCTTTTGTGTGTAGGTCTTTATATTTTATTCACTTTAATTTAGATTTATTGTTAAAACACTTAATGATTAATAGGAATTTCTATGTTTTGCGGAAATTAAATTCAAAACCTAAAATATCTACGCAAAATTCTATTTAAATTAATTTATACAGAATAAAATATTATTTAAATTAAATTATTTTGATTAAGTGGCTACTATTGAGGTAGATAAATTCAAGAGATTAAGTAAAATGTAAAAGGTCGTTACTGAAAAAATGTTGATCAAATTTTCTTGAATGATTCTAATAACACTGCCCTGCAAAAATTCATTTTTTGTCTTTCCTTTTAATAAAACTATGCGGACTACATGGATCTTGATGCGCTAAACTCAAATCCGTTTTCGGTTTTTCTCCATGAGATCTGGATTTTTTTTATGGGCGTGGCAAATTTTTCCCCTTAAATTAGTCAGGTACGGAGACCTATTTCGTCCTAACTCGAGAACGACTCATCCGATTTTCAAAATTAAAAAACCTGAAGATGCATAACAACCCCATAACATAACACGCCCATAAAATCCAGATCTGATGGAAAAAAACCGACAACGGATCTGAGTTTATCGCATTAAAATCCATGTAGTCCACATAGTTTTATTAAAAGGAGGATTTGGCTGCAGAGCAGTGTAACTGAAAGGATATTCAAGATATTATTAAATAATAAATAATTTTTTCAGTTGCCAACTTTTTCAGTTCAGGTGACGATATGTATAAAAATGTCATTATATACAGAAGTATATAATTTAAATAAGTGCCTTATTTCCTTTTTGGAATCTCCACTTAAATCATAATTGTTTAATTTTGAAAGAAATAATAAGTTAAGAGAAAATTTAATTTAAAAACGAAAAATTTAATTTAAACTTTAATGGATGTCATTATTGAGTTTTTAAATTAAATTCACTTATGAAATAGATAAATATTAAAGTCGGTTTAATAGATAATATGATTTGAAATTTCAAATATTTTAAAACTAATAATTTTTGAATTTGTAAGTAATAAAATGTTTGTTCCCGTACTCTAACGAAACAACCCAAAGCTGTCCGAAGTTGTCAGAAATTACCAAAAAAAAAAACAAGTAAGAAAGTGTTATAGTCGATCAAGCCCGACCATACGATACCTTTCACCACTAAGGTCAAAGGTGTTCTTTTTCCTGTATAAAGACAAATATTTGCTAAATTTTGTCATCATACAAACATATTCTCAAAACTAATAATTCTGCCATTTGGACTTATTTGAGAGCTAGGGTCAAATGTGGACCGATTACACTGCTCTGCAAAAATTCATTTTGTGTCTTTCTTTTAATAAAACTATGCGGACTATATGGATCTTGATTCGCTAAACTCAGATCCGTTGTCGGTTTTTTTTTTATGGGCGTGGAAAATTTTTCCCCATAAATTTCATCCTAACTCGAGAACGACTCATCCGATTTTCAAAATTAAAACACTTGAAGATGCATAACAAAATTGCATTTATTTTAGTCTTATATAATTTTTCTGTATCTCTTATCGTTTTGGAGTTATTTAGAAATTAATGGAGAACAAATTTTTTTTCGTGCAAAATTCGTATTTTTTTTTTCAGGTTAAAAATGTAATTAAAAAAAAAGATAAAGTAAAATTTTAACATTTTAAACATTTTTCTCGAGTTAGGACGAAATAGGTCTCCGTACCTGACTAATTTAAGGCAAAAAATTTGCCACGCTCATAAAAAAAAAAAATCCAGATCTGATGGAAAAAAACCGACAACGGATCTGAGCTTAGCGCATCAAAATCCATCTAGTCCACATAGTTTTATTAAAAGGAGGATTTGGCTGCAGAGCAGTGTAATTATGAAATTGTCATTATTTTCGGATTTACGAGCGTTTTAGTGAATTTTGTCTCATTTATTGCGTTTTGAGAAAAGAATTTGTATGGGAGCTATGGTCAAATGTGGACCGATTTCAACGAAATTTGGTACAGTGATTTAAGTTAACATAAGCAGTATTTGTTTTAAATTCCATGAAAAAATATTCATTTTTGTGGGCAATATATCAATTCCGGGAAGTGGGACCTATGGGAGGTACCATAAATATTGGACCGCTTTTGACGAATTTCAATAGCCATGGTCCTATTATCAAAAAAAATGATCTGCGCCAAATTTCATCAGATTATCTTTAGAATTACGACCTGTAGTTTCCAGCCAGCCAGACGGACGAACGGACGGACATCGCTAAATCGACTCAGAAAGTGATTCTAAGCCTATTGGTATACTGGGTCTAACACAAATATTTCTATGCGTTACATACATCAGCACAAACTTATAATACCCTTTCCACCTATGATGGTGAAGGGTATAACAACAAATTGTATTGAAAATTTCGTACGGATACAAGTTTGAGTAAGTTTGGGTAGTTTCGTTAGAGTACGGGAACAAACATAATCAGTAACATCCAGCCTATTTTTAGAACAGTGAAGAAGTTGACTTAAAGATCATTTTTGGATTTCAAATGCTATATTTTTGTAAATTATTTCGAACGTGTTAGTCTACTTTTACATTAGTCAAGTTTGGCTTATCAAGTCTTGAATTTGTATAAGAAAAAACTGACAGAATTAAAATTGAGTACTATCAAGTTTACGAAAATTTTAAAAATTTGTACCAAATTTATTTCCTTAAATTTCATACAAATTGAAAACTGATGCATTAAACACATAGACAACAGCAGGCTACGGACTACAACCTGTCAAAATTAGAATACATGCATTCAAATAAAAATAAATTTTTTGGAGCCGACACAGCTACACGACTACCGACCATCGTTGTAGCTGTAGCCAAAATTAAACTATTTTCTATTTTTGTTGGCGACAATAATAGATTTAGTGCTGCCAACACCATATAATATTGAAATAAATGAGCGATTTAAGCCACTTGACTTTATTTACCATAAATACAATTTGGAGAATTTATGTAAACAATTTTCATAATTTTTATATATTTAATGTATATAATAATATCAAATAAAATATTATGTAAAAATTTATATTTATATATCTCTAACTCAATATAAGTAAAATTTTAAAAAGTTATTTTTCAAACTGTCTAACTCACGCGCTACGTGTGCTAGAGTTACGTACCCAGCAAAACTTTGGTAATGGCAAGTACTCTGATAACTGGTTACCTTGTAACGACTACAACATACCATCCGAATAAATAATAAGTTATTACAGAAGTACTTATTTGTAATTAAGATGGTAATTTAAACTGAATGGCCCCGGTTCAAATCCCACCAAGGGCAACAATTTTTTTTAGTTTTTTTTTTTTATTAAAAGAGTCCCAGCAAAACTTTGGTAATGGCAAGTACTCTGGTAACTGGTTAAATTGTAATGATTACAACATACCCTCCATATAACTAATAAGTTATTACAGAAGTACTTATTTGTAATTAAAATGGCAATTTGGACTGAATGGCCCGGGTTCGAATCCCACCAAGACCAGCAATTTTTTTTTATTAAAAAAGTTTTTTTTAAAGATTTTTTAATTTTAAGAACTTAAATATTACCTTCTGTAAAAAAATTTTGGAAAACTAACTCACGGAAATGAAAAATTACCATCATGAGTCAATTTTGATTATGTAGGGGATGTTGGATACCAAACACGGTTCTGATTGGTCTTAACTTGGTAAGCCCAGACATATCTTGGTCATCCTTTATCTCAACTGTGGACACTGACCTCCTCGTGTTATCACCTGGGGAACTAGTTTAACACCCCTTAATGTAGTGAGCTAACATGTACCGAGAGTTGTTCCATAAGATCGATAAAAATGGGTTGGGACGACGGGCTAGTAACCAACTCTTGGAAATAACAATTACTATAAAGAGGATAAAATTAAAATAAAAATGTCCCAGCAACTAATGTTAGAAGGAGACGCCCGAAACTTCAATGGAAAGACCAAGTAGAGGAACATTTTTCAAAGCTTGGCCTATAAAATTGAAGAATATTTGCACAAGATCAAAGTCCACGGAATTGTTTAAGTTTTAAAATGATTAAAAAGAAACTTCTTTATTGTTTACTATTATTAAACGTTTACAAAAAATCATATAGAAATATTTTTCCAAAAATTACAACAAAGCAAAAAAATCAAGGAAAACAAAGTTATTGTCACATGATTTTGGATCTAAAAATAAAAATTGTATATATTAATTATAAGCTGCTAAGTTTTCAACATATGAAATAGCTCAGTGGAAGAGTCTCCGCCTAGCAGTCGTAGGGGTCTGGGTTCGAGCCCCCATGGGGGCATACAAAAAAAATTTGTATTTCGTTTAAAAATATGTTTTTTTAAATAAAACAACAACAACAAAAGTTTTTGTTGTTGTTTTCCAATTGCTAACCCAATTCATTACTTTTCTGCAATTGGTAAGTACTTGCCTCCAATGACATCCCCATGTTAATGTAATGACTTAAACAGTAAATGAGTAAGTAGTTCGTGTTCAATAGTTTAGCTGTATAACTCATTATTTGGTAATGAAAAGTTTTGCTGGGAGTCTTTTTAAATGATTTTTGAATTTTAAGAACTTAAATATTATCTTCTGTAAAAAAAAAATTGTAAAACTAACTCACGTTAATGAAAAAATACCATCATGAGTCAATTTTGATTATGTAGGGAAGGTTGAATACCAAACACGATTCTAATTGGTTTTAACTTGATAAGCCCAACTTATCTGGGTCATCCTTCATCTCAACTGTGGACACACACCTCCTCATGGTATCACCCGGGGAGCTAGTTTAACACCCATTAATATTGTGAGTTAACATGTTCCGAGAGTTGTCCCATAACATCGATAAAAATGGGTTAGGATTACGGGCTAGTAACCCTCTCTTGAAAAAAAAATACAATGAAGAGGATAAAATTAGAATTGAAATATCCCACTACCTAATATTAGAGGAGGATGTCCGAAGCTTGGATAGAAAGACCAAGTAGAGGAACATTTTTAAAGCTTGGCCTATAAATTTGGAGAATATTCGCACAAGATCGAAATCCATGGAATTCTAAAATATGATCGGACTTTCACCTTAACAGGTTGTAACATTTAAGTAAGAGTCAATCTTATGTAAAAACTTATACAAAAAAGAAGATTTAAATTGTTTAAGTTTTAAAATAATTTTAAAAAAGTTTTAAAATAATTACAAAAAATCGTATAAAAATATTTTTCCAAAAATTACAACAAAGCAAAAAAAAACAGGGAAAAACAAAGTTATTTTCACATGATTTTAGATCTAAAAATAAAAATTGTTTATATTAATTATAAGCTGATAAGTTTTCAACATATGAAGTAGCTCAGTGGAAGAGTCTCTGCCTAGCAGTCGGAGGGTCTGGGTTCGAGCCCCCGTGGGATCATAAAAAAAATTTTGTATTTCGTTTAAAAATATATGTTTTTAATAAAACAACAACAAAAAAGTTGTTGCTGTTGTTGTTGTTGCTTTCAAATTGCTTACCAAAGTCATCACTTTTCTGCAATTGGTAAGTACTTGCCTCCAATGACATCCCCATGTTAATGTAATGACTTAAACAGCGAATGAGTAAGTAGTTCATGTTCAATAGTTTAACTGTTTAACTCATTATTTGGTAATGAAAAGTTTTACTGGGTAGTTCATGTTATATAAAAGCCCAGTATGTCTTTTATAAAATTCATTATATAAAAGAGCATACTTATATCTATATTGTTTAAAGATATGCGAATTTTTATAAAAAAAGTCGGTTGCAGAAATAAGTTTATAGTATATTATAGCTCTTAATCCATTATAAAGAATATTATATAAAATATATAAGAATATAAAAGATATTTTCAGTAGCTTTTGTTTGATACCACAAAAGTTAATACCGGATATAAACTTCTAAAGTTATACCGTATTATACTTGAAATTTAAAAAGCGCATAACTCTTAAACTATAAGAGATCACACCAAAATCTTTCTATAATTTTTTTTTTTTTTTTTGATGTAGACATACTATCAGGTACAGGAAAACATTTGATTTCGGAGATTAATAAATAAAATGAATTTATGTCGTTTTTATCAAAATTGAAATTGTTATTTTGTCCATCTTATAAACGCGATATTGGTACCACTCATAAACAGATGTTTCGAAATGTAGCTGCCGTCCCCAAAATAATTAAGTAGCTGACTACGAGGCGACGATTGCAGCCAACGACTTTTGTAGTCGGTGTTCGTGTAGCCTGCTGTTGTCTATGTGTTTAATGCATGATCAAAAAAAATTAAAAAAAAACTGATCAGGTAAACCTGATTCGTATAAAACGGGACTTATTGTATTATTTGTCCATAATTCCACGCTAATACAATTTACTAATAAGTTTTAATTTCCTTCTTTTTTTTCAGGAGAATTAAATAAATTTATTCAGCTGCGAAATAAGGTAAGTTATAACTAAATAGCAATAGAATGGCTATATAAATAGATGACAAAAAGTTGCCACGGTCATTGCCAAAAATAATTTGTGTCCTACGACCATTCCCTGACAATCTGCAATGAATTGGAAATCAATAGCATTTTTCATATAAAATTGAAATCTTTAAAGGCTAAGGTAGAAATGTTTTTAAATTGAAATAGAATTAACACATTTAATTGTATAATTGTTTTAAGTGGGTAAAAAGGGGAAAAACTCAAAAACCTTATATCTCCTTAATTATTAGGTAAAAACAAATTTAAATTTAAATTATGTTTTGAACAGCAGAAACTATGACCTATGACTATGACATAGTTTCTAACACCAACACTATCAGTGTTGGTGTTTGCACCATCCCCTTATCGGGTGAAAATATATTTTTTGTACTTTTGAGTGAGTGAGTGAGTGAATGAGTTAAACACACTTATCTTTTGAACCAAAGAATATAGAAGGGAACTTTGTACTGCAATCAATAGATGTGAAAAAAAAAAATTTTAATATGTATATGGT